>MU225350.1:96820-152602 GCA_018584345.1 Thuja plicata
GTTTTTAGGGTTTGTTCACCTTTAAAGGTTGAACTTTGTAATCCTTTTTTATTCTCTTTTGGAAATAACAATTTGCTCTCACTCCGCTGAGATTTTCCAAACCCTAGCTTCTCTCTCTCTCTCACAGGTTTCTCTTTCAGCTTTAGGTATTTTGCATGCAGGTGTTCTTGGTGTTCTGTGGATTTGCATGTTTTACAAATCCTACAATTTCAAGAACTGTGGTTCATACAAGAAAAATCCCTAACAGAACCTGACCTAGGTCAAGATCGAAGTTGATGTTGAACTTTGTCAGGGTTTGGTTCCCGCTTTCAAATTTGGATCATAATGGGGCCCTAAATTCAAAATTGTCCCCTAGATCCGAATGCGGAAGGGTTTTTATTCAAAATATAATTAATTAATTTCCTTCTTAGTTGGTTATTGTGATTGGACCATAATTCAAGGTGAAATTTTAATTAGGGGCCCTCACATTTCCCTAGGAGGCTTACTTTAAAATCTGGTCTAGTGCACCCATGACTATCACTGATTGACTATCATTCAGCAAGATTTATGTTTTTAACAAATGGATTGATCTTATAGGATCATCTTATTTTTTTTATGGATCCATGAGTGTGGTCAAGGATCTCTTAGGAAATCTTATGAGCCTAGAGATGCCTTAGGCCATTTGGATCACCTAGTTAGGCTTAAGTTGCTTTGAGAATGTTTTTATGTTTTCAGGAGTCCTTAGTGTTAAATATTTGGATCCATGTCATTTTGGGAATATTTTGTCAAGTTTATAGGTTTGGATTCATTCCAAAAGTCTTCGAGGGCAAAAAGACAAGATTTTTCCAAATGTTGAAAAGTTGTCAAAAATGTTGCTCATGCAACATCCAAAAGTTGCTCGAGAGTTGCAAGATCGAAGCCAAACAGCCATAGGGAATTTTGGATCGATCTGACTTCACATATGAAGTGTTTTTTAAGTGATTAATTTGAACCTAGATGGTTAGAATTTCTGTATTGAAGTTTTGATGCATTTGGAATATAAGATAAAGAGTTTTTCTGAGCATTTCTGAGTTGTACGCCCGTATCTGGTGTGATCTCTAAAAAGAAAGTTGATGTTTTGAAGGTCCTCTATGTTATCACAACTTTCCATTTGGTTTGAAGTCATTTAGTTTTGGTTTGAGTTGTTTTTGATTCAGTTTTCCAAAAATAGTCTAGAAAGAGGCTTGCTAAAAGCACATTTCACTAATGGAGTCCTAACTTGCATTCTGTCTGTGGAATTCACTAAGATCCTGGAAAATTAAATTTAGGATGGTATATTTAAGGATTCTAGAAGCTCAAAAGATGGCTCAAATGGTAAAGCCCTCATGCATCAAGCCCTAGGATGAATATCTCAATATATTCAGCCTAGAACGAAGGAGAATGAAGTGTTATGTTTGTTAGATAGTTTGGTTGAGTGAATTAAGAGTGGATTTGAGTTTTGGGGAGTTATTTGAAGAGGTATGAAGCAATTTTTCAATCCCATGCACCCAATTTCTAGTACTTTCTTTGATATCCAAGCCTAATTTAGCCAATTAGGTCTGTGAACTTGGTGAGTGTTAGGTGTTTCCGGAGTGGAGTTGGAGTATATGGCTTTGGGGTTTGACATAACTTGCAAAAGGGTATCTGGATATATCCTTATATTCCTAAAAGGTGATTGCAAGGAAAATTTAAGTTCAAATAACCACTTGGATAGATCTACAAGGAATTCTAGGACAGTCCTAGATAGGTACTGTATGAGAGTTGGAGGGCCAAACCAAAGGGTGATTCTTGGTCCTTATTATATAAGGAAGGTTTCCCAATAGTTATTTTGGGTTGGTGAAGTCACTGGTGAAGACTTCTAGTTTGTGGCTTGGAATAGGGCTAGTGTCCCTAAAGCTCTAAAGTGCAAGATCTTGAATTGTATGGTATTCAATTGGGAAGAGATGATAAGTAGTTCTACCACCTTGAATAGGTAGAAGAAATTGTATAAGAAAGGATCTAGGATCCTAGGAGGGTACAAGTTGAGTTGGGTGTCTCATTTAAGACAAAGTGAGAAGACCACACTTCTTGTTGTCACCTCTGCATTAAAATCTCTATATAAGCACTCTCTTTTGCCTTCATTTGAGACATATACATACAACACATGACATGAAATGATGATGATGATGATATGAGATGATGATGCAAGAATGCAATATTATGATATAGAAGGACACGATATGATGATGCCTTGATGCAAGAAAGCATTTTGTGGACAAGCTATTGTGGACATTCATTGGAGTAAGAAAGAGTTCTTCAATCCTTCCTTCTTTGATATACTATTTTCAACATTCAAGCATTCAAAAGATACAATCATGGGGTAGGAACTACAGATTGTGAGTTTGGTAGGAGTAATTTAGCCTTGGGGGCTTGGTATGCTTTCTTTATCATATTAAAATCTATGCATTTCTCTCTCATTTCAATTCATGCTAGGGTTTTGATCTAGAGGATTAGATCTTGGCATTGTACATTCAAAGCTCTTCCTACGAGAAACATACACACATATTCTATTACATCTGGCTATTTGTGGAGGTCAAAACCATTGAAATGGGGGTTTGACTAAGGCAAAACCCTATATAGCCACCCCAAAACACCATTTTCAGATATCTAGAGTCGTTGTTTCGGGAGTCACAGAGCAGATTTGGATACCCTTTTCGAAAAACTTTCAGGATCCGTGAACAAAACTTTCATCGGAGCAGTGCAGGTCAAGGTAAACATATAGGGGCACAATTGCATTCCCGTATTTGGGTCAAGGTTGACCTGGCTTAGAAAAGAAAAATATTTATGGGTTTTCTCTGTCTCTATGTTTCCATTCCAGATCCGGTTGTAGAATTTCTAGAAACTTTATAGAGACACCAAAAAATAGGTGTTTCCAGATCTGCTATGTTATGAGGTATGTATTTCATTCTATCTGATTTCATTATTCTTTGCAAACATTTCCAGATTTATATTCCTTATGTGTACAACTAAATGTATGTGGTTAATAGAGGCATAGGGTGTCTTTTATGAGAAAACCCCCATTGTTCTAAACCCTATCCATATATTTTCCCACCATACATTTTGGTGAACCCGTTTACAACAACTCTTTCCTTTTGGTGTTAGATTTGTATTTTATGTTAGATCTTACATGCATATAAAAGTGGATTTATTTTATGCTCTTGCATTTATATTTCAAAAAAAAAATTCACAAAATTTCTTTAAAAATACAAAAACATTTACATTTTTCATGCTTGTAGTGTTACTTTGTGTTCAACATGTATGATTTTTGTTTTGAATACTTTGATGAGGATTTTATTGTAAAAGAGGATAGATGTTGGGTCCCCCTTTTTCACTTTTTGTTCTTCCTTTGTTTCTTTTCAGCCATTTTTTTTTCTCTAGCCTTTGTCACCGTGTGGCTGTTGTCGTCGCTTCCCTTTGGTTTTTTTTATTTCATGTTAGCCAAATTTTAGACCTCAGGATTCTTGTGCCATTACTTCCTCTTTAGTTAGAGGATGTGGTCATGCAGGATCCCCAGGCCCACAGTCCATAGGTTTTCCTTTTTCTCAAGATTTGTGGAAGGGAACGGTGTGTTTTAATCCAAGGGATATAAATTAAGTTTCACCTGTCATTGTTACACTTACCACAAACAATTTAGCCTCAGAGAGAATTAAGAGAAAATTGTGTGATTTCCCATTGAGCTAAGTGTGATTTTCTTCCAGTGAGTAACAGTGATTTGGAGTTCGGACCTGTGCATGTTCAAGGTATCCTGCAGTGTTCTCGGTGTTTGTGGGTCTTGAAGAAGTTGTTCATTTGTAGAGAACCTCTCATGCCCCACCTTCTATGTCCCTATTTTTTAGGTAGGTCCTTCTTGCCCTTCTCTTTCCTTTTTGGTTTGTTTTATTCATGTTTGGGTCTTCATCATCGCCTCCTATTTGTGGGGTGGCTCTACAAAAGGGTTTTCCGCCCTCTGTAGTTGTCGATAGTGTAAATTTTTGTAAGCCTCTATAAATTTGTAAGTAGCAGTTTGTAGGTTAGCTATAAATTTGTCCGCACCTATGTAAATGTCATTCGTCAGCCTCCTGTTAATAGTTTTCATAGTGTATAGTTTCTGTATAATTGTCTGTGCATTCCTTCGAGTCGTACCCATCCAGCAACAAGTTCACTGCATTGTCTATGTCATTTAACCCAAATTCAAGCTCGCCCACCTAGTTTTTGCTAGACTTGAACTTGACACCTTGCATGTTTGAGTTGTGGCATTTCTCTCTCCCCATCACTTTAGCATTAATGGTGGGATTAATTCTCCATGCGTGAGTGTTTAAAAACATCCCAAGTGGCATTCACTCCATTCGTGTCAAGACAAGTGTAACTATAAATTTCATTACTCCATTCATTGCATGACCATGAGACAGCCCATGTCATTTCAATAACAGTCAGTTTTTCCAGACTCTGGGTTCTGTGTAGTCTTAAGGCCTTCATCTCCTTTTTCGCATGAACTAGAATACACGGGACCCTCAGGTATTGATCAAATTTGAAGTAAGTTATTTTGTTAATTGCATTTCCAAAATTTGATATCAACTCACATCTTCTTGAGGATAGGTGTGAAATAGTGATGAAATCTCCAGAACCCAGGAATTTATTATATTTGATTATTTGTATTAACAATTCTTTGGTCTTACAGGTTATAAGCAATATGTCTGAAGTATCTTCTCCTCCCGGAAGTCTAGAACTCCCGTCTACCTCAACAAGGGCAGCCACCAAGACAAGGGCCGAGAAAGAAGTGGAAAAGCTCCCACTCACATCAAAATATATGAGAGATGGTGTCATCATGGGATCCAAGGTGGATTCCAAATTGCAACTAATCACTGACATAGTGGTCAGGCTATGGGCCAAATTATAGGGCCTTGTGAGGACTATGTTCACTCAACATTCTTCCAGAGATAGTATGGAAAAGAATGTGGCCACCTCTGGCATAATCAAAGTCATCTGCTTCCCTTGCTCTGTGTAGTCCCCGAAATTGATTCTCACACTGGTGAAACACTACAACAAATCCATTCTAGCCATTATACTTGTTGCTTCCCTCCCAATGGGTTACCTGACGCACCTAGTGTCCCTCGACGCTGCCGCTTTTTCTTCGAGATTGGGAATTCCCCAATTTGCCAATTCTATTGTCATCTCTCAGGCCGCATCACTGCAAGAGTTCAAAAAATTTCAATAGGCTTCTTAGTAGCACCTTAACACCCACTGGATTAAGACATCAAAGAAGGATTATAGGAAAATGAATTTGGAGATCCCCTGCATGTACTTCAAAGAAAGCATACAAGCAGGGATCATCTTCCTATGCCAAGTCTTTGGGGAGCCACATACCCGGGACCTTTCAGCTTGGATGTACTACTTTCTATACAACATCACCACCAATAGGAAAAAAATTTATTGGGCAACCATTATTGCCAATCATGTGGACTTCCAGCTGAACAAGGTTAGCAATACATTGAATTTCCACATGACTTCTTATGTTCTGTGGGAACTGGTGTAATAGAGACCCAGAATTTGGGTTTACTTACAGCGGACATCCTTGGGATAGGGCCCAACCAGAGTGCTCCTTGGGATCATTTCCTCCATATTCAATGGGAATCCAACTTCCCTATTTTTTTCCAGGTAAATAATACCTTCATTTACTACAATATTTTTATACCCACTCGAGATGCCAGTTACCAGATGTCAAAGGAGGCCATGGCCTTGGTAAGCTCCTACGATAGTTATTTTATTAAATTCAAACAACATTCTTACATTCAGGTGACCGGGTTCTTCGTAAATCCCTACCTATTTCTCAAACACTTCGGGGATAGGATTGTTTTAATGAAATACTGTAGGCAGATTCTGGAAGTCCATACTTATTATGGTGTTAATAAGGTTACTACCATTCCTTTCCTGATCACTTATGGGAATAACACTTGCAGCCTTGCAGTGGCCAAAGAAGTCGACAATGAATTGACAAGATGGCTCTCGCTTCGGTGGATTGGGACACCCCAAGAATTTTGACAATAGATAATATCATTCAAGACGTGGTGCAGTGCAGTCACAAATATTTTTCACAGGTTTGTAAAAAGAGCACCCGTCGAGATGGTTTAGTTTTGTGGGGATCCACTTTGGGCTACGAAATGGTAGAATAGAGTAGAGATAAGGGGAAAACAAAAGAGATCACCCCGACCATGGTCCCATCCTTAGTTCCAGCCCCTATAATGGAACAACTCAATGCCCAACTTGAGTCATCTTGGTAGCTGGGAAAAATAATCAACACTAGAATTTCCCTTGGTCTTGTAATCGCTCTAGTGGGATCTTCCCTTCCTTCTGGCTCCCCTTCACTTGAAACACTCATGAGCCAGGAAGTGGAGATAGAAGATGAGGGTGCAGCTATTTTCGATGTCGGGGCCCAGTTGTAGACAAGGAGAAGGAAACAAAGAACAGATAGTAGTCCACCAAGCATATATGCAAGCCTCGGACCATCAGGTAATATTCCTATGGAGGTTATCCCTTCCTCCCCTGAAAAAAAAGATCCTCCGGAGGCCTCCCCTCCACACGATACTTTTGACGACATCTTTCAAATTGAGGAATTGGTAAATTTTTAGGAAGATGTGGAAATGGCGGTGGAAGAGATTGTCGCACATTAAGTAGAGCTTGTCCCTGGGGAAGTGGAAGGACAAGAAGAAGAGATTATCTTGGAAAAAGAAACTCAGGAACAAGAATAGGAAAACACATAAGATGTGGAAGAGACACCAGTCCCAGAGACTGAGACAAGAGAGTGACAGGTACAAGATGAGAAATTGACTACGGTTGGGGAAATCACACCTTCGGGAACAACTGTACCCTCAGTTGTTATGCTCCAAATGCCTCCAAACACCCTCGATAACCTGTTACCCTAGGTTACGACATTTGGAAAGGTAGTCTCCACAGTGCAACAGTTAGACTCAAGTCAGACACCTTCGCCCCCTCCAGAAAATAGGCCCTTGAAGGAGAATGTCCCGGCAAAGAACACTAAGGAAATTTAGCAGCAGCAGGATGTGGGGGAGAACCCCAAAAATATGGATATAGACCCCATAGCTACAAACATAAATACCACTAAGGTGGGAGAAGCGGGAAATCCCAGGGATAAATGACAAGAGACCGCAGTGGGATAAACAACATGCCCCTAAAGAGGACCCAAGTACCCAAGTCCTGGAAATGAAACTACCCCCGCCACCATAATGGTTGGTGGAGTCAAGGAAAAGAAAGGCCCCAGCGGTAGCAAGAGCCTCTCTCTCTCAGGCTGAGATGATGGCTCAAAAACAGGGGGCCCAGAAGCCTAAGAATGCCCAGACGCTCCATACCATTCAAACCAGTCTAGGAGGAAATACCGTTGTGGTAGTAGCGACGCCTCCCCCAGATAAAGAAGAGGCAGCAATAGGAGTTGTTGAATACACTATCACAGAGGTATCTCTGGGGAGGAGAGATAAGCAGGGGGAACTGGACCTGTTAAGAGAAGCTAGCTGGGCAATTGAGGCCCGGTATGACAAGAAAGTATAGAAGCTGAAAGAGACAAAAGAAAAAAATGATAATCTCCTCAGGCTTCTTGCAGAATTGACACAGCCATTGGATGTGATTCCTCTAGATGCATCCACATTCTTAATATCACTCCCACGGGGTGATATTGACGCACTAGAATAATGAAGAATAAAGTGCAGGATGTAGATGATTGGGTATCTGAGGAGGTGGAAGCCGTAAGGCATTTCTTGATAGCTATGCTCCCGGACCTACACCAAGCCAGTAACATCTTGGGCTAGGTAAATGAAACTGTTTCCCATTGGGAGGGGAAGGTAGAAAAGTATGAAGAATGGAAAAGTGAGTTAAGAAGAAATAATGAATTTTGGGGAAGAAGCCATCACGGAGACGGTAATTTTGGGAGATGAACATTTTGGGTTCCTCCGGGCCTAGCACTCTAGACTTGGTATAAAAATAAAGACAAGCAAGAAACTAGTAGCGGCCCTGAAGGATAAAGTCTTGGTGATTAAAAAATCATTAAATTCATATGTGGCATTCACCACAAGGATTTTGGCAGTCGATCCCTTTAGCATCGAGACATGTGCTCCGGTGGATTTTGTTTTGAGAAGATTTGATGAAATAATGGAGATGTGGTTTTGGTCCACTCAAGATTTTGATGGAGCAAAAATGTCACATCTCACCCGCATGTTTCTCTAGGTGCATGATGCCATAAAGATAGTGGTAGAGTTTAAGGAAGGTGCTCGAGATGTGGGCGACCAATTGGAAGCTACCAAAGACCATCGGGGATGTATCAAAGAGATAGATGAGGAGGGAATTCTCTAGATTTTGGAGACATTATGAAAATTTAAAGAAAAGTGAAGTCTTCCAGTCTCTGGATATTTCTGCCAGTAGGGAAAAATTTTGAAGATATGTTATTCTTTGAGCGTAAGCTCCCAGATTCTAGAATTTTGGGTCCCAGTTTTGTATTATTTTGTAGCAATCTACGTCAAGGTTCCCTAGAGCTGACCAATCACTATCAGCAATTAATATGGGTCAAAATGCAAGTGATCTAGATAATGATAGGTCAAGCAGATGGGATGGTTTTGACAGACATCTTCTTATTCCCCCAAGGTGTCGCTCTCGCATTTACTACCTGGCGCGCATCAAAGACTGGGAGCCGCAATCAACATTAGCGAGACGTATGGCCTAAGTTACTAAAATATGCAAATTTTCCTCTGTCAGTACCTTGCGTCTCTTCTCTAGGCCAATTCTTCTAGATTTCTCCCCTTTCTTCTTCTTCCATCTTGTCAGAACTTTGTACATCCCGAGATGATTGTAAGTGGTGCAAGTAGTACCGGCCACAGATATTGTGTTTTATTTAGCAAGTGTACAAGTAGATTAGGTCAAGTTTGTGTATAAATAATAAGACCGATGCATTAACAAGGGTCGACAAAATTGATGATTTCTCTGTCCATTTGTAATAGCAAATAGCATTTTCAGGTTCATTGCAAGCTAGTAGTTTACTTTCAGTTTGTTTTCAATAGCTTAATGCTCCCTTGGAGCCATGAATGTACTCGCTAGTGATGTTGGAATCATTTCAAGCTAATGAAAGAAGGAAGAACAACTTGTGGCCCTAGGATAGAATGAGCTGAACTAGTATCTGAACTTGCTTGCCAACTCCATCAATAGTTGGCAGGATATGGAAGACACCTTCCTAATGGCCTTCTGCATTCATGTGGACCCAGCTTGGTCCCACGGCCAGTTTATTTCCATCAGAAAGGAACCAAACAAGCATCTCACTACCTTCAATCATTAGTTCCAACAAGATTTGAAGCGGTGCACGAACCCTTTTATCCCATCACCGATGTGACTATCTAGACATACTTGAATGCTATGGACCCCTTTTTCTCTACTCTCGTTTGGATAACTACTATCGCTAATGACCGGGATACCCTGGAAAAAGTTTACAACTTAGCCCTCGAGTTGTCCCGCAGCTTGAGCAAGGCCCTTGATGGGATTGGAAAAAGTGTACCCTTCAACATGTTACCCAGTAGAACTCCTTACATTGGAGGATACAACCCCAACTTGATGATGGGTGCCCCAAAAATAACCATGGGCCCACCACTGATAGATCAATAGACCCGGTACATTTACCCATCTCAAACCCAGACAACCCCGGGTCTGTAATACATTCCTTGGAATCAACCATAGTAAATGCAACAACCTTTGACATAATCCTCTGGAGTACCTTTCTTCCAGTCATGCGCGGCCAGAGGATTGTCTTCCTCGACTCCAGGAGCTGCTGCCACTTTCCCAAGTAACGCACGACCATAGCCGTCACACTGTGACACCACTACCCAGCTGTCTGCCAAGGTTGAATCCCTCCAGTAATTGGTTTCCTCCTTGACAATAGACATGGGACAGCTAAAGGTGGGGCCTTCTGCACCCCAAAATCCTAATTCCCAGAAAGGGAATGTTTTCTCAGGCCAACGGAATGCCAATTTCAGAGGTCCAAACTGCAACAACGGGCCTCGACCAAACAAACAGCAATGGAACAATAACATGAATACCAAAGGTTCTCCTCCAAATCAAGCTACCACTCAGGGTGGTGATGGACCTAGTCATTCTGCGTAGCTCACAAAATTCCACCCCTGACCACGTGGTGTAGATTTCACAATACTTGCTCATATTCTGAGGTGAACTATGCCACACTAGAGAAGATCATCTAGATCTCCCAGTCAGACAGAGAATAGCCTGTTGATCCAACTCACCCGATATCCTCCCCAACAGAGCCCCCTCACACTACTTTTACATGTTAGACTGTCTTCTGCGAGACAGACAAAGAGGAAAAAGAAGAACTTGATCTACAAGGGTTCTTTGATGAATCTATTTTGACCATTGAGGCTAATGCCTTCACCAACCCACGGACTCCATATAACACTCAGATTCAATCTGGAAAAGGGCCATCCTATACGTCAATGCCTCCCAAGAACACCACCCCCAAGAACTCTAACACAAATGAACATTCACTCCCACCAAAAGGACTTGGCCCTAACCACGCCAAGCATCTAGCTAGGGGGAGCCAACTTTACCCAAAGGGGCGGTTTGATATCACCAAGGCATTGGAAAACACCGCTACCTCCACGACCTTGATGGAGGTTTTTTCTTAATTATCCTGAGAAAAAGAAATCCCTCCTACAACTCTTAGGGAACTCACAAGTTGTTAGTCTCCCACCAAAGACTGTCACTTTTGATGATGCCAACTCGACAGTCTTCTAGGGAAATACAGAAGACCCTCCCTTCTTGCTAGGCCTGAACATCCATGGGAAAAACTTGTACAATTACCTTGTGGACTCTAGTGCTTTGGGTAACGTCATGCCTTTGTTCATCTGCCAGAAGCTCAGAATCACTCCCACACCCTCCAAAGGTGAAGTAGTCCAATTGGACAAAACTGTCGTGAAGATGGTTGGTGAGCTCAAGAACATCTAGATTCAGCTCATCCAAGATCCCCAGATATCCAGCATCATCGATATCTAAGTGGTTGACATCCCCAAAACCTATGGGATGTTATTGAGTCAAAATTGGTCAAAGGCCCTCAATAGGTACTTCTCGATAGACTTCACCCACCTGTGGCTCCCCTAGAAAGGGAAATCAAATCAAATTTGGGCAGAAAGAGAGCCTAGAATGAAACAAGCCCTTACTAAAGTCGAGAAGGTAAATTAAATATTCTTCTTTGAATTCTCGCTCAGGGTATATCGACCGCGGGAAATCCTGACCTTTGACTTCATCCGCAGGGAGGATCCCATAATCACTCAGAGGATTCAATATCTAGACACAAAACTGAAATGTGAGGTAGACTTACAAGGTAGCAAGGCAACTCCGGCCACCCTCTTGTCTGATACTTGGTGCCGAGTACATTACCAAAAACACTCTGAACTAGAGTGTGAGCCCTATATTTCTGCCACTACCCATCACATCACAAATCTCCAAGAAAAGGAGCGTAAAGCCACGTTCCCTAGACTAATAAATCCACCCATTGATATACTTGAAGTGTCACTCATCCAGAAACCCAAACTAGAAGATTCTCTGGAGGAAAGTCTCACCTACACACCATCCAAGCTGGAGGAATCACCTGACAAACCTCCCAACCCTGAAACCAATCCAAATTCCACTTCACTATCTCAGCCCCATAAAAATAACAATTATTTGTGGATCCTGAAGTTTGATGGGTCCCGATCCAAACAAGGTTGTGGGGCGAAAATGGAATTAATCAACCCACAAGGGAAATCCTTCCTTGCATCCTACAGATTGCAGTTTTCCTGCACCAACAATGTCATGAAGTATGAGGCCTTAGTCCTCAAACTCTTGTTCACTTTGAAAAAATGGGTCACTTGCCTCCGAGAAATAGGTGATTCAAAGCTAATCATAAAATAGATCTAGAGTGAATACAAATGTCATGATAAAAGGTTGGCCACATACCGCAACCGTGCATGGAGCCTAATCAAATATTTTGATACTTTCAGCATTGATCTTATCCCCCAAAAATGTAATTATGTTTTGTATGCCCTTGTTGTGTCTGCTAGTGCCCTTGATCCAATGTTTGGTTCCCAAATCTAGATATTCTCTATTGAAATGGTCCCCACCCCATCCATCCCAGACAATATAACACACTTTCAGGTTTTCAAAGATGACCAACACATTTTGGCCTTCATGGAAAATGTTGGCATCTTTGAAGATCACGTCAAGGAAGAAACTAATCATGATGATACTGAGCAGGGGGAAGGAGATGATGGGATCATTGACCTACTAAAACCATTCCTAAGGGGATGGTCGCTCTAGAACAAATCTTTGATCGAACCCTCGGGGCCGAGATAAGATATCATCTTCCTTCAAAGAAGCAAAATATGAAAAGGTTAACATCGGTAAAGTTGATGAGGAAAAGTTTGTCCACATTGGTACCTCCTTCTCCTTGGAGGAGAAGGAGAAGATTCTTGTGGTTCTCTGAGAATATATTGATGTTATTTCTTGGGAGTATGAAGACCTCAAAACTTATGATACATCTATCATGATGCATACCATCCCCCTAAAACCAGACACCAAACCTTTCCAGCAAAAACAAAGCCTGGTAAACCCTTTGATCGAGCCCCTAATCCACTAGGAGGTTCAAAAATTACTGTCAGCCCAAATCATCTTTCCTATCTGGCATACTACATGGGTTGCCAACCTTGTCCCCGTATGCAAAAAGAGTGGTGAGATTCACCTGTGTGTGGATTTTTGCAACTTAAACAAAGCCTCCAAGAAGGATAATCACCCTCTCCCTTCTCTGGATGAGGTGTTACAAATTGTAAATGGTTTGCAAATGATGTCCTTTCTAGATGGGTACTCCAGGTATAACCAAGTCATGGTTGAATTTAAAGAGAGGATGAAAATGGCGTTCACCACTAAGTGGGGGACGTTTGCATACTAGAGAATGCCTTTCAGTCTAATTAACATCGGAGCCACATTTCAAAAGGCCATGGACATTGCATTCAAAGGTCTAGTTAATAAATGCATAATCATCTACATGGATGATTTAACAGTCTTTTCCCAGGATAGGTGTGATCATCCTGCCCACCTCGCTCAGATCTATGAGAGATGTCACTGGTACAGTATCTCCCTTAACCCCAAGAAGTGTATATTTGGGGTCACTGAAGGGAAATTGCTTAGGCATATTGTCTCTGAGAAAGGGATATCCATCTACCCTACAAGAGTAGAAGCCTTGCTGAATTTAAAAATTCCTGACAGTAAGAAGGAAATGAGATCTTTCATCGGGAAGATAAACTTCGTCCAGGGGTTCATTACTAGATTCGCTGAGATTATCAGACCAAACAATGATATGATGAAGAAAGATACTAAGATTGAATAGAGTTTTGAAGTGAAGTGAGCGTTTTCCCAAATCAAGTAGACTATAGTGGAGGCCCCGATCTTGGCAAGTCTGGACTATTCCCTCTCATTCCACATGTATTCCTTCACTTTGCTGCACTCTACCACTATAATTTTAACCCATAAAGTTGAGGGAGAGGAACAACCTATTGCTTTCATGAGATCCCCCTTTAAAAATCCCAAAGTCTAGTACACACCATTGGAAAAGTAGGCCTTTGCTTTAGTCCAAGCCATGAAGAAATTATGACACTAAATTTTCCAGAGCAAAGTGCATGCCATTTTCCTGGACCAGGCTGTCAAGTCCTTATTGCTACAAAGTGAACTGGATGAACGTCGGAGGAATGGATGGCCATCCTCCAAGAATACAATCTTGAAATGCAACCAATGAAAATAGTGTGAGGCCAAGGACTATGTAAAGAAATGGCAGAGGCCACTCCAAAAATTCAATGCCAAACTTAAATTGTGGAGACCATCACCCAAGATCCATGGTATACCAATCTAGTGTACCTATTACTCAACAACCAATGCCCAAAGGGGATCCCTCCTAACAAATTTCATGCCTTGCAATTGAAAATCACCCACTTCATGATAAAAAATGGGATGATTTTCTACAAGAATTTTGAGGGGATTTATCTCTGGTGAGTAGACAGGGACCAAGCTGCCAAGATGATAGAGGAATTCTAGAAATATGGAACCAAGCATGGCTCAGTTGATGCCACCACCTATCAGATTCTCTGAGCTAGATATTACTGGCCCTTTATCTTCAAAGACGTTCATGATCATGTAAGGAAGTGCCATACCTGCCAAATCGCTACTTCTCATAAGCAAAACCCAATAATGCCTTTACAGCCAATCTTTGAGGTTCGAACCTTCACCCAATGGGTGTTTGACTTTATTAGGGAGATAAACCACAACTAATCTGCTAGCCACTAGTACATTTTAACTGCTACCAACTACTGTACCTAGCGGTCTAAGGCAATCCCATAAAAAAACAATACTACGGATGTAGTCATCAAGTTCTTGGAAGAGAACATCGTCACAATATTTGGAATACCTTTTTCTATCGTATGTGACAATGGTCCGGCATTTTCTTTACCACAACTTTTAGAATGAACCTATCAAAGAAAGATCACCTTGAAATTTTCTAGTAATTATTATCCCCAGGGTAACGACATCGCTGAATCCACCAATAAAAACCTGCTGGAAGTAGTCAATCATTTTCTAGAGAAGAATCCCTAGGACTGGCACTAGAAACTCAAGATCCCCCTTTGGGAAGACCGCATCAGAATTAAGGAAGCCCTAGGAACTTCTCCATTTCACCTGGTTTATGGCCAGAGTCCTATGTTCCCAATAAACTTACAAATCCATGTATTATAGTTCATGCAAGAATTCAACACCTGGGATAACATTGTGTAGGTTCGCCTCTTGAACCTAGTGAAAATGGAAGAACAAAGAGACACGACACTTGAACATTTTATGCATCACCAAGAAGTTGTCAAACACTAGTTTGATAGAAGAGCCCAATAAAAAGACTTTTAGATTTTGGATCTAGTCCTCTTGTGGGACAAAGCCCAGGAGAAGAAGGGAAAGCATACTAAATTCCAAAGGCTCTATCTCGGACCTTACTTAATCTTGGAGATCTGCAAGGCTAACACTTATCATCTCAATGCCATGACTAGTGAAGATGGGAGGTAAGTTTCCCCAAAGTTGTATCATATGTATATACTCCTACCTATAAATATTTTTCTCGGCACTCCTTGGGAGTGTGTTGTTCTTGTAAATAGTTGGCAGCCCTCTAGGGCCACTTTCTTTTCTTTGTTTTGTTTTTTGCCTTTGGTTTCTTTCTGCTTTGCATGTCTTGCTTTCTCGGGTTCCTAGCATGTTTTCCTCTTCTTGTAGATAGGTATTCTTTGCATGACATCTAGTCCCTGGAATGGTGCCTTATGCATTTTGGTTAATCTAGGATCTATTGTTAGCATTGTGGGATTTGTTTGTACTCTGAAGTTATTTTATACGCATGGTAAAAGATTATGGGAAATCTTCATCGTACTCATATCTCAAAATTCTTGACATCAGTTAACAAGAAATCATAAAGAGAAAGTAATCACATGATCCTTGAGAGAAGAGCAGTTGCACTGGTTATAGGCCATATCTGAAAATCAAAAGAATATCCCGGCCCCGGAATGTCTCTCCTATTCAAAAAATCAAAATGGAT
Source organism: Thuja plicata (assembly GCA_018584345.1). NCBI lineage: Eukaryota > Viridiplantae > Streptophyta > Pinopsida > Cupressales > Cupressaceae > Thuja > Thuja plicata. The sequence continues at coordinate 112,488 of MU225350.1, forward strand.
GGTAAGGTGAAAGAAGTACGACCATGAAAATTAGCTAAGCTTAAGGTCCATGGTGAAAGAAGTACCGCCTTCACAATCTTCAAAAAAAAAAACAGAGAAAAACTTGAGAATAGATAATTTTGGGATCCAGAGGATTGTGCACGATATAGCGATTTTGGTCTGATGCACCCAGTGTTGACTCTCTATTTCTCCCGGAAGTCATCAACTTGATTTTCTTCCAAAGAACACACTTCACAACTAACAAGAAATTGAAGGATTGAATCATGGTGAGTTAGATTTTCTCAAACGCCCCGTGCCTTGCAAGTGGAATGCTTCAGGTAATGATGAGACCCAGGTTTGCTAACCAGAGATTCTGTGGTTCTCAAATGCACTAAGATATTCATCCCAGTGAGTCACCATTTGATATGCCCTGCATACCCATCCCTACATTTTGTTGGCAAAATGTTGGGTCCCCCTTTTTTCTTTTTGTTCTTCCTTTGTTTCTTTTTTGGCCCTTTTGTTTTCTCCGGCCTTTGCCCCCGTGCGACCATTTTCATCGCTTCCCTTTGGTTTTCCTCACTCTGGGACCCGATCTTAGAGTGTTTTTTTTCTTTTGTGTCAGCCAAAGTATGGACCCTGGGATTCTTGTGTCGTTACTTCCTCTTTAGTTGGAGGATGTGGTTATGCAGGATCCCCGGGCCCAGATTTTATAGGTTTGCCTTTTTCTTAGGCTTTATGGAAGGGAACGGTGCATTTCAATCCAAGGGATATAAATTAAGTTTCACCTATCATTGTTACACTTACCATGAATAATTTACGTTCAGAGCGAATTAAGAGGGAATTGTGTAATTTCCCAGCGAGTTGAGTGCAATTTGCTTTGAGTGAGTAATAGTGATTTAGAGTTCGGACCTGTGCGTGTTCAAGGTATCTTGCAGTGTTCTCGGTGTTCATGGGTCTTGAAGAATTTATTCATTTGCATAGCACCTCCCATGCCCCTCCTTCTGTGTCCCTGGTTTTTAGGTAGGTCCTTTTGGCCCTTCTCTTTCCTTTTTGGTTTATTCTTTGTTTTTGGGTTTTTTTTGTTTTCTTTGTGTTTGGGTCTTCGTTGTCACCTCCTATTTGTGGAGTGGCTCTGCAAAAGGGTTGTCTGTCCTCTGCAGTTGTAGATAGTGTAAAATAGTGTAAATTTCTGTAAGCCTCTATAAATTTTTAAGTAGCAGTTTGTAGGTTAGTTATAAATTTTTTTGCGCTTGTGTAAATGTCATTCTTTGGCCTCCTATTAATAGTGTTCATAGTGTATAGTTTATGTATAATTGTTTATGCATTCCTTCAATTCCTACTTGTCCAGTGACGAGTTCACCGTGCCCTCTATGTCATTTAACTCAAATTTGAGCTCGTCCACCTAGTTTTTGTAGAACTCAAACTTGGCACCTCACATGTTCGATTTGTGGCCTTTCTCTCTCCCCATCACTTCAGCATTAAGGACAGGATTAATTCCCCATGTGTGAGCATTTAAAACCATCCCAAGTGGCATCCACTCCATTTGTGTCAAGACAACTGTCACTATAAATTCCATTACTCCATTCATCGCATGACCACGTGACAACCCACGTCATTTCAATAACAGTCAGTTTTTCCAGACTCTGATTTCTGTGTTATCCTAAGGCCTTCATCTCCTTTTTTGCATGAACCAGAATCCTCGGGACCCCCGGGTATTGATCAAATTTAAAGTAAGTTATTTTTTTTATTGCATTTCTAGAATTTGATATCAACTAACGTCTTCTTGAGGACATGTGCGAAATGGTGATGAAATTTTCAGAACTTGGGAATTTATTATATTTGATTATTTGTATTAACAGTTGTCCAGTCTTGTAGGCAGTAAGAAATATGTATGAAGTATCTTCTCCTCCTAGAATTCTGGAACTCTCGTCTACCTCAACAAGGGTGGCCACCAAGACAAGGGCCGAGAAAGCACTGGAAAAGCTCCCACTCACATCAAAATATATGAGAGATGGTGTCATCATGGGATTCAAGGTGGATTCCAAATTGCAACTAATCACCAACATAAAGGTCGGAACATGGGCTGAATTACAGGGCCCTGTGAGGACTATGTTCACTCAACATTCCATCAGAGACAGTATGGCAAAGAATATGGCCACTTCTGGCATAATCAAAGTTGCCTGCTTGCCTTTCTCTATGCAGTCCCCGGAACTGATTCTCACCCTGGAGGAACACTACAACACAACCATCAGGGCTGTTATACTTGTTGCTTCCCTCCCAATGGGCTACCCAATGCCCCTAGTGTCGCTCGACGCTGCCACTTTTGCTTCAGGACTGGGAATTCCCCAGACTGCCAATTCTATTGTCATTTCCTAGGCCTCGTGACTGTAAGAGTTCAAACAAGTTCAACAGAATGCCCGACAACACCTTAACACCCACTGGTTGAAGATGCTAAAGAAGGATTACAGGAAAATGAAGTTGAAGATCCCCCACATGGACTTCAAAGAAAGGATACAAGTAGGGATCATCTTCCTATGTCAGGTCTTTGAGGAACCACATGCTTGGGACTTTTCAGCCTGGATGTACTACTTTCTATACAACATCACCACCAATGAGCAAAACTTTGATTGGACTTCCAGTTGAACAAGGTTATCAATACATTGAAGTTTCACATGACTTCTTATGTTCTATGGGCATTGGTGCAATAGAGATCTGGACTTTGGGGTTTACTTCTAGTGGGCGTCCTTGGGACACGGCCCGGCGAGAGTGCTCCTTGAGATCATTTCCCCCATATTCAATGAGAAGCCAGTTTCCCCAAATTTTGAAGGGTAAATGGTACCTTCGTTTACTACAACATTTTGATACCCACTTGGGATGTCGGTTACCGGGTGGAAAAGGAGTCCATAGCCTTGGTAAGCTCCTACAACAATTATTTTATTCAATTCCAAAAACATTCTTACATTTGGGTGACCGGGTTCTCCAGCAAGCCCTACCTATATCCCAAACATTGTGGGGATAGGATTGTTTTAATGAAATACTATAGGTAGATTCTAGAGGGTCCATACTTATTATAGCTTCAAGAAGGTTACCACCATTCCATTTCCGATCACTTGCGGTAATTACACTTGCATCCTTGCAGCGGCCAAAGAAGCTGACAATGAATTGAAAAGTCCAGGGATGGTAGAGTTCTACCTGGTGTGGAGCAATTTTGATCGGCTAGGAAAAATAAATGTAGCATTACCTCGGGTGTCAGCACCCCATGAGCCTCACATAGAATATTTTTGGGCAGATTTCCAAGATGACTTTGAGGTCTGAAGGACATTATGAGAGGATGACAAAGGGAATGATGAAGTACATGGCTGTCTGAACCTTTCCAAAGGACTTCTCAAATACTGGGCCCATGGAGGGCCCAAAATATAAATCTAAAGGGATTGACAAGATGGATCTCCCTCTGGTGGATTGGGACACCCAATAAATTTTGACAATAGAGGATATCACTCAAGATGTGGTGCAGTGTAGTCACAGATATTTTTCACGGGTTTGTAAAAAGAGCACTCGTCGAGATGGTCCAGTTTTATGGGGATACACTTCAGGCTCCAGAATGAAAGGAATGAATGGAGAAAAGGGGAAAACAAAAGAGAGCACCCCGGCCTCGGTCCCGTCCTCGGTTCCAACCGCTATAATCGAACAACTCAAAGCCTAGCTTGAGTCATCTCAGCATCTGGGAATAAAAATCAGCACCAGACTTTCCCTTGGTCTCGCAGTGACTCCGATGGGATTTTCCCTTCCTTTGGGCTCCCCTTCACTTGCAACACTCATGAGCTGCATAGCAAAGATAGAAGATGAGGGTGAAACTATTTTGGATGGTGGGGCCTAGTTGTAGACAAGGAGAAGGAAACAAAGAACATATAATGCTCCACCAAGCATAGATGCAAGCCCCAGACCATCGAGAAATATTCCTGTGGAGCTCATCCCTTCCTCCCCTGAAACGGAAGATCCTTCGGAGGCCTCCCCTCCCACGATATTTTTGATGACATCTTTCAAACTGAGGAATTGGTAAATTTGCAGGAAGATGTGGAGAGGGTGGTGAAATAGATTGCCACACAAGAAGTAGAGGTTGTCCTTGGGGAAAGGGAAGGACAAGAAGAAGAGGTTATCCTAGAAAAAGAAACCCGAGAACAAGAATAGGAAAACACACATGATGTGGAAGATTCACCGGTCCTGGGGACCAAAATGAGAGAGGGGCGGGTATAAGATGAGCAATTAACTATGATTGGGGAAACCGGACCTTTGAGAATAACTGTACCCTCAGTTGTCATGCTCCAAACACCTCCAGATACCCTAGATAACCCATTACCCTAGGTTATGACATTTAGCAAGGTGGTCTCCATAGCGCAATAGTCAGCCTCAGGTCAGACACCTTCACCCCCTCCATAAAATAGGCCCTCAGAAGAGAATGTCCTGGTGGAGAACGCCAAAGAAATTCAACAGTAGTAGGATGTGGTGGAGAACCCCAAAAATATGGATACGGACCCCGAAGCTACAAACATAAATACCACTAAGGTGGGAGAAGAAGTAAATCCTAGGGATATAGAACAAGAGTCGGTAGTGACTACTAATGCTGGGGAAGCACAACAAGCCCCCAAAGAGGACCCAAGTATCCAAGTCCTGGCAATGAAACCACCCCTGCCACCACAATGGCTAGCATAATCAAGGAAGAGAAAGGCTCTAGTGGCAGTGAGAGCCCCTCTCTCTCTGGCTGAGATGATGGCTCAAAACTAAGAGGCCCAGAAGCCTAGGAAGGACCCTCTATACCATTTGGATCAGTCTGAGAGGAAATACCATTGTGGTAGTAGTGATGCCTCCCCCAAATAAAGAAGAGGCAGCAATAGGAGCTGTAGAATACACTATCACATAGGTTACTTTGGGGAGGAGAGATAAACAGGGGGAACTTGACCTGCTAAGAGAAGCTAGCCAGGAAATCAAGGCCCGGTATGACAAGCAAGCCCAGAAGATGAAAGAGGAAAAAGAAACAAATGATAATATTCTTGGGCTTCTTGCAGAACTGACACAGCCATTGGCTATGATTCCTCTGGAGGCCTCCACATCTGGAACACTGCTCCCGTAGGGTGATATTGACGCGCTAAGAACAATGAAGAAGAAAGTGTAGGCTGTAGATGATTGGGTAGCTAAGTAGGTGGGATCCATAAGGCATTTCCTAATAGCTACGCTCTCGAACCTACACTAGGCTAGTAACATCTTGGACCAGGTAAACGATGTCGTTTCCCAGTGGAAGGGGGAGGTAGAAAAGTATGAAAAATGGAAAGGCGAGTTAGAAGAAATAATGAATTTCAGGGAAGAAGTCATCACGAAGATGGGAATTCTGGGAGATGAACATTTTGGGTTCCTCTGGGCCCAACACTCCAGACTTGGTCTCAAAATTGAGACAAGCAAGCAACTGGTAGCGGCCTTCAAGGATAAAGTCTCGGTGATCAAAAAATCATTAAATTCATATGTGATATTCGTCACAAGGGTTTTGGCAGTCGATCCCTTTAGCACCGAGACATGTGCTCCGGTGGATTTATTTTTGAGCAAAATTGATGAAATAATCGAGACGCGATTCCGGTCCCCTGGAGATTTTCATGGAGCAAAATGTCACGTCTCACCTATATGTTTCTCTGGGCACATGACGCCACAAAGATGGTGGTAGAGTTTAGGGAAGGTGCCTGAGATGTGGGCGACCAATTGGAAGCTGCCAAAGACCACCAGGGATGTATTAAATAGATAGATGAGGAGGGGATTATCCAGACTTGGGAGACATTCTAAAAATGTAAAGAACAATGAAGTCTTTCGATCTCTGGATATTTCCGCCAGTAGGGAAAATTTTTGAAGATATGTTATTCTTTGAGCATAAGCTCCCAGACTCTGGAATTCTAGGTCCCAATTTTGTATTCTTTTGCAGCAATCTGCGTCAAGGTTCCCTAGAGCCGATCGATCGCTATCATCAATTAATAAGGGTTAGAATGTAGGTGATCTAGATAATGACAAGTCAAGAAGATGGGATTGTTCTGACAAACATCTTCTTATTCCCCCAAGGTGTCACTCCTGTATTTACTACCTGGCATGCATCGAAGACAGGGTGCCACAATCAACATTAATGAGGTGTATGGCCTAAGTTACTAAAATATGCAAAGTTTCCTCTATTAGTACCTTAGCTCTCTTCTCTAGGCTGATTCTTCTAGATTTCTCCCCTTTCTTCTTCTTCCATCTTGTCAAAACTTTGTACATCTCAAGATGATTGTAAGTGGTGCAGGTAGTACCAGCCATAGATATTATATTTTATTTAGCAAGTGTACAGGTAGATTAGGTCAAGTTTGTGTTTAAATAATAAGACTGATGCCTTAACAAGGTTTGGCAAAATTGATTATTTCTCTATCCAGTAGTAATAGAAAATAGCATTTTTAGGTTCATTGCAAGCTAGTAGTTTACTTTTTGTCTATTTTCAGTGGCTTAATGCTCCCCTAGAGCCATGAATATACTCGCCAGTGATGTTGGAATCATTTCAAGTTAATGAAAGAAGGAAGAACAACTTGTGGCCCTATGTGTTGGCTATTCTGATCTCTGAATTTAGCGAATATATTTTATGTTGTATGTCTTCTTATATCCTTTGCTCTGGTGTTTTCATTTAGTTAAATGATCTTATCTCTCTTTTCTATTGAATGCATATGAATCATTGATTCGTTATGTATCTAGTATTTAGCTTTTTTTCCTGCACTGGAGAATTATTTATGTTTGAATATGTATCGCATGACTATAAGTAGAAATATTCTCTAACTCTGATCTACTTTTGTTATTTATTTGGTAAAATCTAAGATGCTTGCAGGAAACCTCACCCCCTTTTGAAATCCCCATAAATGATGAGTAAAAACCAGCTATCCCCTCAAACAACAGTCACCTACCCAACTTAGCTTCCCTGCACCATCGAGACCTTACTACCAGGTGCTTGGAGGATAGGAGAATTCATTCTTCGGTAAACCTCTACAGGCAAAGTTGGATGGTACTCTGGTACCTGGTGACAACTTATACCCTGTTGATAGGGTCAGTCACAAAGTCCCTCCAACACCTTCATGTTCCACTATTTGCAACATTGATGCACCTAGAATGTTATATCCTAAACCTTTGTTGATAGTAAAAGGATGTCCTCAAATAAAAATTAAGGGTAAACCTAGTGATCCTTTGGATTTCTTTGATAAGACATATTTCATTTCACATGCTTATCACACATGGAATAACCCTCAGCCTACTATTCCGGTTTCTTTACCTCCTTCTCAACCTATGCTTCCCCATGCACCAAGGTTTCCATTTTCCGTTAAGGAGTATGACTTAGTCGAACAATTACTTTCTACTCCCACTAAGATATCTTACTGGGAATTGCTTCAAACTTCCTTGACATATCATGAGGCATTGCAAAAGGCTTTATCTACCCTTCCTTCTTTGCCTCCTAACCAAGAGAATATTAATTCCTTTTTGGAGTGCATGCATACTATTCCTTCTGTACCTCCTATTATGTTTACTGATGATGATTTACCTTCTGTTGAGATGCAGAATCAATAAGATGCTCTTATGGTTGTTGTTTTTATTAATTAGAATATCATTCATAGAACATTAATTTACAATGGATCTAGGCTTAATGTTTGTAGAATGGATATGATTAAGGAAATTAAGGTTGATCTTACAACTATTCAAGCTGATAATGTACCTATTCATGGATTTGATAATATTGCAAAGAGAACTTTGGGCATTATTACGTTACCTGTTAAGGTTGGTCCGGGTATTCTCAATACACCTATTCATGTTATGCTTGGACCTCTCAATTATAACCTTCTTTTAGGTAGACCTTGGTTACATACTATGCATGCAGTTCCTTCTACTCTTCATCGTAAGGTTAGGTTGATGTATACGCTACATGCAGATGATGCGCTGAATCCTTGCTTAAATGCATAATATGCTGAATTTTCTGAATCTCTCCAACCAAGTAAAGAACCTGAAAGGCCACCTAAGATTAAACAAATTGAAGCTTCATCTTCTTCTTTGACTGTGGATGATTGGGGAACATTGGACTTTAGTCCTTTTATTGGAGAATATAAAGTTTCTAATTTGGAATTCATGAAACAAAAAGTGGGTTTTAAAAACAAGTTTTTACTCCTTCCCCACTTTTTGCGGAATTAAAAAGTAACTTTGTTTCTTCCTTGATTAATGAAACAATTGAAACAATAAAACTTGATTGCTATGACATTGTGACATATGCGGCTCCTTTAACTCAATCTCATATGGCCGATAGATATGGTTTTGGTTATCATCTGCTCAAGAAATCATGATTTAATAGGAAAGGATGTGGTAAATACAAACAAGGTATACAAGTACCTTTGGACAACAAAATTTATGACTATACATATGGATTGGGGTTCAATCCTTACAAACAACCATTGTCTTTTCCTCTCAATGTTAATCATATATGTGGTGTACATTTGAAGTTTTTTAAACTGCTCCTCCTCGACATGGATGAAAAACCTATCTTGGATGTTTTTCCTAAAGATAAAGCCTTAGTGGATTTTTTAGGAGCTTATGAGGATCTACCTATGTTTCATCATAAAAGACAGAATCCTTATTGTCTAAATACAGAATATTATTTTGGAGAACATGATGAACATGATATTTCTCCTTTACCAATGGATTCTCCGATACAAATTAATTTGCTAATAACTGAGACTATTGAGGTTCAAGTGGATGCAAATGACTCTAAGAAGATGATAAAAAATTGGAAGTGTTTGAATCAAGATGAACATGATCAGTTGGTTTCCCTTTTACTTGAATTTAAGGATATTTTTTCTTGGACATATTTGGATATGTCGGGTATAGATCCTAAGATTGTTACTCACAATATTGTTCTCAAACCAAATGCTAAACCTGTGAAGTGGAAAATCCAAAAGTTGAATCCAGAAATTTCCTTATTAGTTAAAGCTAAAATTGAAAAATTATTGGTTGTTGGATTCATCCTCTCTATTGATTACTCAAATTGGATTTCAAACATTGTGGTTGTTTCAAAAGGAGAAAATAAGATAAGAATGTGTACTGACTTCTGATATTTAAATAAGGTATCCTTAAAAGATGATTTCCCATTACCTAATATTGATATGATCGTAGATTCAACAACGGGTCATGCTCTATTATCTTTTATGGATGAATTTTTGGGTTATCATCAAATTTTTATTCATATTGAAGATCAACTTAAGACCACATTTATAACACCTTGGGGAAAATTTTTTTGGGTCATGATGCCTTTTGGATTAAGAAATGCTGGAGCAACTTATCAACAAGCCATGACTTTGATTTTTTATGATTAAATTCATAAGATTCTTGAAGATTATGTGGATGATATCTTGGAAAAATCTATATAGAGAGGAGGTCATGTTAATATTTTATGAGAAATATTTGAAAGGATTAAAAGTTACAATATGAGATTGAATACTAAGAATTGTGCCTTTGGAGTTGATTCCGATAAATTATTGGGGTTTATAATCTCTAAGCGAGGCATAGAGGTAGATATTGAAAATATTGATGCTATTTTTAATATGCCTTCTCCTAACAACATTTCTCAGTTACGAAGTTTAAAAGGGAAAATTCAAGCTATTCATCACTTTGTTTCCAACTTAGCTGATAGATCTGTTCATTTACTTCCTTGCTTAGAAAGGATACCACTTTCTCTTGAAATGAGGAATGTAAAAAATCCTTTGACAAATTTAAGGAGTATCTCACCAATCCTCCTAGTTTGCAACCTTCTCAATTTGATAAACCCTTTTATCTGTATACTTTAGCTACTCTGAATGCGGTGAGTGCATTGTTGGCTTAGCACGATAGTGAAGGTAAGGAAAGACCCATGTACTAGATTAGTTGGAATTTACTTGATTACAAAACAAGATATACAAATTTGGAAAAACAATGCTTAGCTTTATTTTATGCTTGTCAGTGACTCGGGCATTACCTATTAAATGTTGAAGTCAATGTGATTGCTAAATTTGATCCTTTGAAACATCTTTTATCAAAGACTGATCTAATCTCTGGCCGTCCTGCAAAGTGGGTGATGTTACTTACAAAATTTGATCTTAATTTCATTTCCCAAAAGTCAATTAAAGGAAAAGATTTAAAATATTATTTGGCTGAAGCTCCTTGTCCTCATTCTGATACATGCTTTACTTCAATAGAATTCCCCGATGAAAACATTCTAGCTATTAAACAGGATGATGTTTGGGAATTAAATTTTGATGGCTCTAGATGTAAGATAGGTTCTAGGGTTGACATTATCTTGATCCCTCCTATGAAAAAAAAATCCCCGTGTCATATAAATTGAATTTTCCTTGTACTAACAATATTGCAGAGTATGAAGCTCTTATAGCTGGCTTACGAGAAACTTCATCCCTTAACATTAAAAACTTGAAAATTTATGGAGATTCACAATTGATTGTGGAACAGATTAAAGGAGGTTATTAGACTAAGAATGATAAAATGACACAATATAGAGATTTGGCTCTTGATGTTATTTCACAATTCTCTTCTTATATGATTTAAACTTTACCTAGGAAAGATAATTGACATGCAGACGCCATGACAAGTGCAGCTTCTTTGGTTTGTCTTGAGAATAATGCTGAAGACTTTCAATTTACCAAACTTACTCTTAAAAATCCTGCAATTTCCAATAAGGTTACCTCTAATTGTTTCAATTTTCATTTGGATGAATGGTATTCTCATATCTTTCATTTTTTGAAAGATGGTACTTTTCCTGAATTGGCAACAAGGAACATGCATAATCATATTAGGAAGCTTGCAGCACATTATATCATTTTAGGAGATACACTTTACAAACCCTCTTATGATGGTTTGATATTAATATGTCTTGGTAGAACTTAAATTCCAATAGCTTTGGCAGAAGCTCATTCTGGTTCTTGTGGGGGACATTTTGGTGGAAAATCTTTATTCAATAAACTTCTTAGAATGAGATATTATTAGCAAAAAATGGAACACAATTCTTTCATGTTTGTTAAGAAGTGTCCTCAATGTCAGCAACATAGTAATTTGATTCATGCTCCTACTTGTGAGCTTCGTAATCAAGGTTCTCCATGGCCTTTTAGTATTTGGGGTTTTGATCTTATTGGAAAAATCTCACTGGCTTCTTCTCAAGGACATACATACATCCTAATAGCTACAGATTACTTTACAAAGTGGGTGGAATCTATCCCTCTCCATTCAACTACTGTGGATGTTATTTGTGATTTCATTGTTAACAATATTACCACATGATTTGGTATTCCTTCTATGATAGTTTCGGATAATAGTACCTCTTTCAAGAATAAAAAAGTCACAAAATTCTTGGAGAAATATCAAATTCAACATAGATTTTTGACTCCCTATTATCCTCAATCTAATGGTCAAGTTGAAGCATCAAATAAAGTCATTGAATAAATTATGAGGAAAATAGTTAATAAGCATGTGAAAGATTGGCATACCCAACTTACCTATGCTTTATGGGCTTATAGGACTAGTGTTCATACTACCACGGGTACTTCCCCTTATAATATTGTCTATGGTACTGATGCTATTATGCCTTTGGAATTGCAAATACCTTCTTTATTTGTTTCATTTCATGGGATAATTGATAAAGACACATTTCGAGAACAACGATTACAATAATTAGAAATATTGGATGAAAAATGAATAAATTCTTTGGAACATATAAAGGCTTATTATAAATCACTTCAGAAGCAATATAATCATAAGGTAATTGAACGATCATTTTCAGCGGGTGATTTAGTGCTATATGAGAATCAAAGAAATGTGAATGCTTTACCTGGTGAAAAAGGAAAGTTTAGCCCTAATTAGCTTGGAACTTTTTTTGTAATTGAGGACTTTGGTTCAGGTGCTTACACAATTTCTGATATGGATGGTGTACCTTTTAAGGAGCCTATCAATATTATGCATCTAAAACATTATTACCCCTAGTACATTATTCTTTCCTTGTATATTAATGTATTCCTTATAAATTAGTTATGTTTATAGGTTTTGTGATTTTAGCGAAATACATTTGAATACATTTATACACGTTCTTTCTTTCTGTTAAGTATTATGTTATTGGTAAAAATATAGTAATCAAACAAAAAACTAACTAGAAAAGAGAGTTTTTCATCTATATATAATTTTGTTCTTTTTTTGAGTTTGATAGATATATGGCACAATGCCCTATCTATCACTCTCTCTATCCCTATGCTCTGGTGGTTGATGGCTCCCAGATCTCTTTGATCTATGATGTGAAGATGAAGATCTTTGTATGGTATTCCATGAGTGGCCCCTTCATATGTTAAGATCATATACATGATCCTATGATCTCTGTAGATCATCCATCAGCCTCTCTCTCTCTCTCTGGGTTCCATGTAGACTCCAGTATCTGATGTATTCCTTGTTGATGTCTTAATAGCCTGCATCAGGGGCTACCTCTATATCCTCTCTCTCATTTGTATCACTTTGTATGATGTCTGATGCTAATGGATGGTGTATAGTGTTGGGTATCTGATAGTATCTCGTCAGATGTGCATACCGAGGTACTGCTCTAGGGACCCCCTGTGTAAGACCAAACTATCTCATCACTTTTTCATAGTAGTATGACATTACTATGTGACTAGAATGACCCTCTAGCAGCTTGTGTTGATGTGAGTATCTCATATGATGTTGTGTATCTGGCCACTCTGTCATGTGACAGTATGGTCTCCATATCACATCTATGCCTAGTACATGGTTTAGACGTACCCGCCAATAGAGGATATCTCTTTGTTGCCAGAGATCTCCCAGTTGATAAGCAAAGGCTATAAGTGTGCTCGCATCTACCATCATAGGAACACCCTGTGGTCATGTGCAGGTGAAGTGCTCGAATGACCAAATCTATAATAGTGTGCATACCATGAGACTCTCTTGCTGATATCTCACCAGCTGACATAACTCATGGTAGAGATGGGATAACATGTTGCAGCCCCATGTTAAGATGGTCCTATCACTCTCCATCCTGCGTACGAGATGGATAAAAGGTGCTGAAAAGATTGTACCCTTTGTGTTGGGTACTACAACCAAAAAAAGTATACACAATATAACCCTCCCTACCACAAGTGTCAGACCTGCCAGTATGGTTGATAGAGTGACATGGTCTACTCAAGTTCGCATTTGTGGAACCCGTCCTAGGCAATACTCGACATCTACGTGAATATCCTTAGAACCCTGTCGTACTCTTATTCTGATAGGCTCACCCCAAACTGGAAGTCATAGGATCTTGTATACATCCTCCATTGTCAGTGTGATCTCTCCTGAGGGAAGATGAAAGGAACATGTGTCCTCATCTCACCTCTTTATAAGAGCTGATATCATGGCTTGGTGGAATCTCATCTTTGGTAGGATTGTTACCCAGTACAGTCCTATGTATCTCAGTAGTTGTGTCTCATCCTCGTTTAGCTCGGATAGCTTCTCTTTGATAAGTAGCAGTGGCCCTCCAAAGGGGTGGTCTCAGAGATGAACTAGGTCCTGTAAGCACAAAACAACATCATATCAGAACTATAGAACCACAATACTGTATATCCAACTTGACTAGGTCAATGTCAACCTTTATTAGGTCGAGGTCGACCTTCCTGGGTCAATGTTGATCTTCCTAGGTTAGGGTCAACCTCACTCTAGGAAAGATTTGGACCTTCCCAATTTGTGTCGACCTTAAATGGTCAAGGTCGACATAAGTGGGTCAGGGTTGACCTTTAAGGGTTATGGTCGACCTTGCCTATAAAAATAGGAATTTGAGATTACAGATATCAAAAATAGTGAACTTACCTCGGGAAGTGGCTGTCTTGTGGCCAGACACTATCTCAGGAGCTCCATTTGTGTCGATCAAAGTTCCTCTCTACTAGGCATCCTTCTTTCTCTCCTAAACTCTAAAAATGGTAAGAATGAGGAGGTATGTGATATCTTCCCTTATTAATAGATAGAAATTAGGGTTTTTGTTAGGGTTTATTTAGATTAAACTCAAATTTCCCTTCATATGCTTTTAGATAGACATTCACTCTTTTCATCATAACTTGAGTTCTGTAGCTTTGTTTTCAGTGTCATTTGCGGTGTTAGTAGGTTGCAAGTACTAACGGTTTCTTGCAGGATCTCTACATTGAGGACTTGGCTATATCCTTTTTATTTATTATGATGTTTTCTTACTTTAGCTTTCATATTCATGTAGTGTCATATCTAAGCTAAAGTGGGGGATAAATGTATCATCTTAAAATGGAAGCACTTCCATCTTGGTAGGTTTAGAACCCTCATTTAGTGCATTTACATGATAGATTTGCATTTAGAATGCATCTGCACTTGGTAATTCTTCGTTTCTAGGTGAAATTAGGGTTAGGATCCTGAGGATTCTCCTTGATTTCCTTCTTTGTAGCTCTATTTTCTAGGTAGGACCTATGTACTGATCCTCCTAGCCTTCATTACATCTCTTCTAGGCCCCTGTGCCCTTTTCCAGCATTCTGTTCCATTTTCCCATCATCCTATGTCTCTGACCGACCTAGAAACTTTACTGGCACTCTAAGTTGACCAACCTGAAATGTCAGGTCGGGGTCAAGGTCAAGGTCAACACTGACCTAGGTGAGGGTCGAGGTCGACCTTGACTTTTGTCAGGTTTTGGTTCCCGCTTTCAAATTTGGAGCATAGCGGGGCCCTAAATTCAAAATTGGCCCCTAGATCCGAATGCGGAAGGGTTTTTATTCAAAATATAATTAATGCATTTCCTTCTTGGTTGGTTATTATGATTGGACTATAATTTGAGGTGAAATTTGAATTAGGGGCCCTCACATTACCCTAGGAGGCTTACCTTGAAATATCTATATAAGCACTCTCTTTTGCCTTCATTTGAGACATATACATACAATACATGACATGACATGATGAGGATGATATGAGATGATGATGCAAGAATGCAAGAGGATGATATAGAAGGAAAAGATATGATGATGCCTTGATGCAAGCAAGCATTTTGTAGACAAGATATTGTGGACATTCATTGGAGGAAGAAAGAGTTCTTCAATCCTTCCTTCTTTTTTGATCTACTATTTTCAACATTCAAGCTTTCAAAAGATATAATCATGGGGTAGCAACTACAGATTGTGAGTTTGGTAGGAGTAGTGATGCAGAGGGAACTGCAAGAAGATCTAGATGGGCTCCCACTTCTTGTTACCACTTCAAACTCCTAATTCAAACACCCCAATTCCAAAAATGTCTTCCTAGGGTGTGTATTGACTTGCCTAAGAATCCAACTCACTTCTTCTATCACAACTTAGCTCTCCAATCTAAGATCCAATTCTTTGCAATATCTCCTTTAGGTACACTTTCCCTAAACTAAGCTATAGATGTAGAAACCTTCACCAGAGGCTTAGAATGACAAACCTAGGTAATGGAAGGCTTTGTTTAGACCCCAAGGGTAGAGAATCCACCAATGGATTCAGTCTTGCAGACCCAAGGATGGTCAAACACTAAATGGCCTAGAATTCCTTGTAGCTCTATCCAGAGGGTTTTTCAAGCATAATTTTCACATACAGAAGGATATAACTGATCTAATTAGGTTTCTAGACACTTTTTATGGATTTTTGAAACCTCCCAAATCCTTAGCACTTCAATCCAATCTCGCACCACTAAACTCTTGCAAAGCTCACAGACCTAATTAGCTAGATTAGGCTTGGATTACTAAGTAAGTGGCCTAAGTTGGGTTCATAGAATGAACACTGAAAGGAAACTAACTGTGCGAAAAATAGTTCCCTATGCTAAACTCCTAAGAAGAGGATCGTGCAAATTTAGATTTAACCCTTAGTAATTACAGAATGATAATACAATAACATGCATACAAAGAAAAATGAGAATGACACAATGATTTACCCTGGGGAAAACCTTTCGGTAAAAAACCCTAGCACTCCAAAACCTGCACAATGTATTAATCAAAACTATTACTGTTTACAATACACTTGCAATGCAAGTTATTTTAGGAGATAATCAACACTTGAAGACAAATTCAGAAACATAAAAACGTTCCAACAATACAATAACTTCTCACTCAGATTCGCAACCCTAAAAAATTCTTATATCACGCATTTCCCTTTTTAGGGAAACTTCCAAAGACATTCGCATTAGGGTTTTACCATTCTTTGAGAAAATAGGAACCCGCAGTACTCAACATGATTAGTTGCCACATGTCTTGCATGTCTTCACCCATCATTGAATCTTCCACAATTAGCTCTTACAAATATTAATGACAATTAGCTGGTTCAGATGATGGAGATGAAGTGACTACTGCTCTCTTCCTTGAAAAAGAAGAACTATTGCACTGTGAAGTGCAAGCATCCAGCTGAAACAGGGTACCTCTCTTAGTACCTTTCGTGAGAACTATAGCTCCTCTAATCATCTTACATCCATCTTTAAAAATAATAACTTGCACCCCTGCATCATTCAACATACTTATAGATAATAGGTTTTTTGCCAAACCTGGGATGTGCATTACCCCGTTGATCCCCTTTACTCGTCCATCAGGGAATCTGATAGTGACTCTTCCTTGTCCAACTATCTCTAGGTGAGAATCATCACCTAGGTACACCTTTCCACCATCAAACTCCTCATACTTTGAGAACCAACTTTGATGAGAGGTCATGTGAAAAGAAGCACTTGAGTCAATCAGCCACACATCATCAGATGCATGAGTGGCCAAGGCTGTGAAAAATGCATCGCCATCTTCTTGAGATTTTTTAGAATCTGAATCTGGGATTTTCTTCTTCTTCTTTGGCTCTTTTTAGTCCTTACGGAAGTGCCTAGTCTTACCATAGTTCCAACATGTTACCTTAGACTTTCCAAGATTCTTAGATTTCCCATGGGATTTGGATCTACCCTTTTCAGACTTATTGTCATTTTTCTTTCCTCTGTCTTTGGATCTACCGTGAACAACAAGGGCTTCCTTGGTTGAATCAGAAGTCTTTCTTCACATCTCTTCAGATAACAATGAAGAAACAACATCATCCATTTGGAAAGTGACAATAGTACTCCCAAGGGCCATCACAAGATGGTCCCATGAATCCGGCAAGGAACATAGCAGGGTCATACATTGATCCTCCTCCTCCAACTTGACACCAGTTGATGTCAACTATGCAATCAGCATGTTAAACACATTCAGTTGATCTACAACGGATCCTCCTTTCTCCATTCTCAAAGGATACAACTTCTTTCTTAGGAACAATCTATTCACCAAGGACTTGGCCTGATACATAGACCCAAGCCGTGTCCACAATTTGTTTGCGGTCTTCTCATCAAGAATATTCAGGAGAACAAAATCTGCTAGACAAAGTCTAATGAGACCCTTAGCTTTCCGATCCTTGAGATCCCAATTTTCTTGAGGCATGTTTACTGGTTTGATATCATTATCAACTGCCTCCCATGCATCACGGTCTACAAGCATGTCTTCCATCTTGATTTTCCACAACTCAAAGTTTGTGCCATTGAGCTTTTCCACCTCCATTCTACTATATGAAGAACCTACCATCTCTTCCTGCAATAAGGTTATGAATACTCTGCAACAATACTCCCACTGAACTTGAGATTAGCTCAAAAAACCCGTACCCTAACAAATTGAACCAAAACTAGCCAGGCTTCGATATCAACTAAAACGAAACTAAGTGTGCGGAAAATAGTTCCCTACGCTAAACTCCCGAGAAGAGGATCATGCAAATTTAGATTTAACCCTTAGCAATTATAGAATGATAATACAATAACATGCATACAAAGAAAAATGAGAATGACACAATGATTTACCCTGGTGAAAACCTTTCGATAAAAAACCCCAACACTCCAAAACCTGCACAATGTATTAATTAAAACTATTACTATTTACAATACACTTGCAATGCAAGTTCTTTTAGGAGATAATCAACACTTGAAGACAAATTTGGCAGCATAAAAATGTTCCAACAATACACTAACTTCTCACTTAGATTTGCAACCCTAAAAAATGCTTATATCATGCGCTTCCCTTTTTAGGGCAACTTCCAAAGACAACCGCATTAGGGTTTTACCATTCTCTAAGAAAATAGGAACCCACAGTACTCAACATGATCAGTTGCCACATGTCTTGCATGTCTTCACCCATCATCTAATCTTCCACAATTAGCTCTTACAAATATTAATGATCGTCATAACCGTTTCAATCATAATTACCTTACACATTGTCCAAAGTATCGACATTTGGAAAATATCAAATGTAAGGAAATATACAAGGTTGAGACACCTTATTCCTAACAAATACAAGGGTTTAGATAGCTTCCTCTACTCCAAAATGGTCTGGAACCACCATAAGTTAGATCCTCCCAATCATATATTGCACATGCATGTGTCTGTACTAAAGAACCAGGCTAATTACATAGAGATAATTAGCCTAGGGCTTTGTCTCAAAAATCATAGAACTAACACTGAGCTTCTGAGCCTTAGGAATCTTAAAGAGAATGATCCTAACTTGTATTCCCCAAGTGGGCAAGCAAATCCACTGGTTAAATCCCAAGTTAGGATTACATCTTTGGAGCAGACCCAGTAAACCTTGGTTTCTCAGATAGTGAGCAAGTAAAATCTCTAACTCCTATGAAACTTCAAAAAAAAAAATCAAACCAACTGGAATGTTGAAGTAAGTCAAAGAATCACAAATTTTTGCAAGTGGATCCACAAGATAAATCCATACCAGGCCGTACACTGTCTAAATGACTCAGAAAACTCTTCTATTTCCTTCTTTGAACATCAAGCTCCGTACACAGTAAACTCTAACCTTCCTAGAAGGTATGAGAACATCTAATACCATAATCTTAGAATTATAGATGCTCCAAGAAGTTGGTGTGTTCAGTTACAGTTGAGATGTCATTCTTCAAGAAACATTTTGCAAAAGTTGCTCATGCAACATTTTGCAAAAAGACAACTTTTTGGCAAAACTTGACAAAATTGCTAATTTGAGAAAATGTCAACCTTACCAACCTCCAAGGGTGTGGGAGAGGTCCAAAACATGTCAATAGCCTATTCTAAGGTCTTAAAACACAAACTTCTAACTAAACTCAAAAATCACCAAAAGGGACTAACACGGTCTAACATGGTTTCAAGAACTCATAGGTTTATAACTTACCTTAGGGTCCTTCACCTTACATAATAGACCCACACATGCACACACTAGGGTGATCCAAAGGATTCACCTTATTACAAATACTTAAGCATAAAATAGGAACTTCAAGAGGTGCCCTGTAACAAGTACTTTAGCCTTGGGGGATTGGAATGCTTTCTTTATCATATTCAAATCTATGAATGGATCTCAAATTTCAATTCATGCTAGGGTTTCGATCTACAAGATTAGATATTGGCATTGCACATTCAAAGCTCTTGCTATGAGAAAAACACACACACACACACATTCTATTACATTTGGCTATTCGTGGAGGTGGAAATCACCAAAACAAGGGTTTGACTAAGGCAAAACCCTATATAGCCACCCCAAAACACCATTTTCAGATATATATAGTCGCTATTTTGGGAGTTGCAGAGAAGATTTGGACCCTTTTTGAAAAAAATTTGGGATCTATGAACAAATTTTTTGTCTGAGCAATGCAGGTCAAGGTCGACATAAAGGGGCACAACTAAGCACCCGTATTTGGGTCAAGGTCGACCTGGCTCATAAAAGAAAAAGATTTTTAGTTTTTCTATCTCTCTATTTTCATTTTAGATCCGGTTGCAGAATTTCTAGAAACTTGATACAGACACTAGAAATTAGGTGTTTCCAGATCTGCTATGTTATGAGGTATGTATTTCATTCTATCTGATTTTATTATTCTTTGCAAACATTTCTAGATTTATATTCCTTATCATTAAAATTAAATGTATGTGGTTAATAGAGGCATAGGGTCTCTTTTATGAGAAAACCCCCATTGTTCTAAACCCTATCCATATATTTTTCCACTATACACATTCATAATATAAGGTCTAGTTTGTGTCAAGTACACTGATCCACCAATCATAGATTTGTATCTTGTTTGATTTGTCTTAGGGAAATTATCATCCTTTGTCAATTTGCAACTGGTAACTATAAGATTACAAACTGGTTTTGAATCTTCCATACCAAATTTATGTTGGGATTAATGGGAAGTATGTACTGAGAGGGGAGGGGTGAATCAGTACCTATAAAACTTTTATATCCCTTTTATCAATTAACCTTTGTAATCAATTGTATATCCATTCAATCTAATTTATACTATCTTGCTATGAGTTATATCAATTCATAACATTAACATACATGTGAACATTCATAGAAACATTCATGAAAGTAAATTTGACACATAATACAAGATATGATATCATAGAAAATTTATGTGAGGAAGTAAAAACCGCAGTGGGGATGGCACCCACAAAATCTTCACTATCTATAGATTGGAAGGGCCCGGTTAAGGCTTACAATTTGATCACTTCTGATGATCTACCCTATTAGGAGTATCGATGGAGACTTGTTGAAGTCTACTTTGTTAAGAGCTTTAGCAACACTGTTGAGTGTGCACTCGGTTAAGAGATTTATTGTTGGATGGTTAAATCCACCTTCCTTGAAAGGATTTTTACACTTTGCTCCACTTGTTATAATGATAGAAAATTACAAATTGACCTGGTAAATGCAATCTCCTATTGCTGATACAGATCCTATGTAGTTCACATAAAAATATTATCACCTTAACTGTGATTGAATAATACCTCTGATTCTTGGTATGCTCTGTTCTTGGTTCTTGCTAACCAAATTCATCTTTTGTTGTCCCTGTTCTTCAAACTCTCAATCTGATGCATAGATGTGCTCGTCTGATTCATTCATGTTCTCCTCTCTCTTTTTATCATCTATTCATCCATAATTATGAATGATTGCATCATCTATTTATAGATGGATTGACTTCATCGAGTTATGATAAAAATAATGTTAACTCTAAGATCAGGTTTACAACTTATACTAGATCTCCTAGTCTATGTGTTTTAAATTAGTTAGATTGATTAAAGCACTTACATTCACATATCTAATCCCTAAAGAAATGGATTTAAAACAATTAAATATCCTATAAATAGAATACACATGCTTTATCTAACGTGGTAGTCAGATCCACTTTTTGCGGGCTACAAGTGGCTTTTGGTTCTGTCTGTCGGTCATGCTTGACTGTCCTTCAGTTTTGTTCTATCGATTGCACTGTATTTGTCTTGTCGGTCAGCACTGTAACTTGCATATCGGGTTCCTCTGTCGGGTTCCACTTATCTTTCTGTCTTTTCAATTTCGGTTTACACACTAACATGTGTCATCGGTTCTCTTCACACTTAGTCATCTTCGGTGATTTTTTAGTATTTGATCTTCGGTTTGCTCATGTCCTGTCTTTCGGTGTATGCTTACCGAAAGTGTATTTTTTATACTAATGGAAAATTAATGTCATCAATCTCCCCCTTTCACATTAGTATCAAAAACTTATATGTGCAAAATACTAACAAAGTGTTAAGTATATACAACATATATAATCCTTAGTTATTTAATGACTCCCACTATGTATATGTAGATATATCTGTACATATGATGTCTTTCCTTATACATATCATATACATATACATATTTTCCATTTGCCCATCTAAATGAATGAATGAATACCTGTCATATGTTCTTTTTGTAATTTGTACTCATCATTTCCCCCTTTATTTGATATTATTGGCAAAGGTCTTTACCTTAGAGCTTGTCAAAAATATGGGAATGTGAAGACTTCATGTCCTCCATCATTTTCACCCATTGCTCTTTGAGGTTCTCCAGAGCCATGTGGTCAAGTGTAATCTTGGAGTGCATATCATAGATGTTGTCTGCCACAGACATCTCTCGAGTTGCAATCAGTTGCCTTGCAGATCTGATATGTTGTTGGAGCAGTGTAAGATTTGGTAGAAGTTGAGCTTGAAGGTCGGTTACTTCTTCCCTAAAGTGTGTTTTTGCCTCACACAACTCTTTTCTTAACCGTTTAATCTCTATTATCTTCTCATAATGCATCTTGACTGCATTGTCTCCATCGGTGGTTAAGGGATGTGCACTATTTTCTAGATCAGTATCCAGCTTTGCAATGTTGTCACTGTTCTCCTTAGTGAACTTTTAAATTGTGCTCAGATTTTGAATTAAGGCTATAGCTTCAGATATTATTGGATCCAATTTAGATATGAATTTTGATAGCTTTACCTTATTTACTGCCACTTCGTGGCTGATGTTCTCTATGAGCTTATGTTGGTACTTCATCTCGGCTCTCTCCTCTATTGCCTTCTCAACATCAATGTTCTGAGTTGTGATTGAGTCGGTGAGGGTAGCTAATTGATCAAGTATTAGTTTTCTTTGATCAATATCAACATCAGGTACTATTTGATGTAGTATGTCCAGTGTTGTCTCTAGTACCATGGAGTCCCTGTGTTGTTTCTTCAGCTTTTCTTACAATGCCTTCCTCTGGCATATCTCTCCATATTATTTTAATGCTTCAATGTCAAGTGTAGAGGGGTCACAGATGCAATTTAATAACCTGCACTAATAGGTGCAAAAAAACTGCATGAAGCACACCAATAACCATAAATATTGATATACTGCAAAAAATCCTTATTCAATGAATATAAGAGAATCACAAGGAAAAAAAGAATCCAGTCTCACCTAAACTCTTTAGTTTGGGTACTCTTTGAGGTATCAGGAGTTCCAAACACTTGCCAAAACCTTAGTGTCTCATCTGCTCCAGCTGATGCAACAGTATACCCATCCGGACTCTAAAATACAAAATACGAAATACAATGAGGGTTAGCATAAATCGATTCAAACAGGGCAGGCATGCCAACGTATCCACATACCAATAGCATGCATACCTGTGCCAGATGCAGCACACTAGAAGTATGGCCAGTAAGCTCTGTAATATTTGCCATAGATGGGTATTTTCATAAGGTCACGCTCATGTTTATTCCACAGCAATGCACTAACTGAGGAGTTGGTGTCAATGGTATTTAGGCATGCTCCAGTTACACTGTTCCAGAACTTAATGGATTGGTCTGCAAAACCTCCACCAGATGCCAAAAGATTGTGCTGGAAAGGGCACCATGCCAAGGCTGTAACTGCATCAACAATGACAATCTGAAATTTAGATATTATGGATTGACAGATATATAAAACCCAAAGTCTATACAAATCTTCTCGGACTGACTCATGGAATCCTAATGCCAATTCGACCTACAATTTATCACATCTTCAAATAATCCTAAAATTCTAGTTTGATGCTTGATTCAATTAAAATTATCACTAGACAACACAATCAATGACAATAAAAAGTTTACTACCATTGTGGGAATTCACGCAGAACCCTAAACCCAATCATAACTTGCAGAAAAAGGAAGGAAAAATCCTTACTTGAGGTATGTAGCGCCTCTGTGATCTGCTAATTCTGGCCCCACAATCAGCAGAAAGAGCTTCAGAATAGATGGATTGCAATCCCTGTGCAGACGGCTTTCTACTAAAGCTCAAAATTCTTGACATCTTAGAACAATCCATCACCAAAGTTGCTGCTTGCTCCCTGTTATATTCTTCCATGGACAGTGTATTTTCGATGCCATTGTTTTTATTTAGCAGATACCGAGCCCAATCAAAATCCATGGAACTTCTGTTAGCAATAAACCTGTCTCCCTGCAATGACAAACCAATGATGATCTAAACACCAATAAAAAGAAAAACTAGATTTTGATGTATTTCTCTAAGAAATAAAAGAGAAATGCACTACACACATTTTCTATTGGAGTTGCCAATTGCTTTCGCAGAGGACGGGTGATCTTAGGAGCTCTTCTCGGGAGATTCCTGATGCTTGGTGTTTGAGGTAACCCAAAAGCCGCCTTCATTGTTTATAATTGAAATAAAACCTGTAATTCAAAACAGCAAAAGAAAAAAAAATGCCAAAAACCAAAGATAAGCAAAATAATAAAGATAATTAACAGTACACAAGCAGTCAATATGTTGTCAGTATAAGGAAATTGACGAGCAACAGATTACAGCCTTAGTTTAGCATAAGCCTGCAACCACCAAATTTGAAATCAGTCAGTTACAGACCAGAGAGAAGTTGGGAAGGGTTGAATATTGAAGCTTTAGGGTTTATTTATATGGGAATGTTTTCTAAATTTATGAATATAACTTAAAAGCCGGCTTATTAGTTATATGGGTGTTATGTGTTATTTTGACGAGTTGCATAATGAGTCACGCCTTCAAAAACGGAAATAGTAATGATTCTAGTTATATGGGTGTTATGTGTTACATATTGATGTGTTCCATATTGACAAGTTAACCTTGGACGACTAGAGGTCCCTCACCCATAGTGAGCATTGATCTACACCAATATATTCATTTCGCTTGTGTTATTTTGACACACACTAGAAAATATCTCTTTCTCGTCAAGATAAATGTACTTATAATTATTTTCTAAAATAAATGTGTTTATATCTTTGATTGATGGAATGTCTGTATTTAATAAATAGTAATAAAATAAGGAGATGATTTTCATATAATTTTATTTTTAATTGAAATTTAATCTTTGTAAAACTTATATATTGACATATTCAAATATATTTTATTGTTTGATTTCCATAATATATTTAAATGTTTGTGAAGGAAAATGTCATTTTTAATGTTAATTTAAACTAATCAAATAAACAAATAATTTCAAACCAAGATCAATAAAAATTAGTGAAGAATGATAAATCAAGCACATTCTTTTGCAAGGTAAATTAGAAGGATTAAGCACTTGATTCAAGGAACAATGGTGAAAGATAAATTTAATATAACACAAAATTCAATTGCCTTGGGTTGTGAATTGGTACTTACTAACAACCAATAATTATTAAAAATTTTGAGAAATATTTGTAAAACTAAAAATAATTTTGAAAAAAATATGTGAATTAATTCAAGAGAATTTATACATTAAACTAATTAAACAAAACAAAATGAAATAGGATTTTGTAAATAGATAAATGAAGATTATTAATATCAAACTATATTATTTTGAAAGATTCTAAATTCATGTCTTGTCTCTATGAGTTAAAATAAGTGTCTTTCCTTATAACAACATAGCTACCTAATATGAAAGGAAGTGTCTACTAAATCTATATGGAAGAAAAATGGTTGAAGGTAATGGAAGAAGCATTTGGTCAAATTAAGAAAAACAAAAATGGGAACTTGTCCTCAGGTCACTAGACAAAAATATCATTGAAACTAAGTGGGTGTTTCAGAACAAGATGGAAGAAGATGGAGTAGTGACAAGGAATAAAGTTGGACCGGTCTGTAAGGTTATTCTCAAGTAGAAAGCATTGATTTTGAGGAACTTTTTCTCTAGTGGCTAGGATGGAAGCAATTAGAATCTTTCTTGCCTTTGTAGCTCACAAGAATTTTAATATGTATCAAATGGATGTCAAGTTAGCATTTCTCAATAGGGATTTAAAAGAAAAAGTGTATATTGAGCAAACTGATGGTTTTCAATTGATAGAAGAAATTGAACATGGTGTGTGAACTCAAGAAGGCAGTGTATGACCTCAAACAAGCCCCTAGAGCTTCGTATGCAAGGCTTGACAAATATTTACTTTAGCAAGGTTTCAAGAAAGGTATTGTTTATAGAAAACCATATTTCAAGGTTGATGGAAATAAGCTATTGATAGTTGTGTATGTTGATGACATCATCTTTGGTGGAGATGATAGTGCATGTCAGAAGTTTGCAGAGGGAATTTGAAATAGCAATGATTGGTGATTTATCTTTCTTCCTTGGACTACAAGTTTCTCATTTAGATGATGGTGTCTTTATTTATCAAATCAAGTATATCAAAGAAATGTTGAAAAGTTTGGCATGGAGAATTCCAAACCAATACTACCGCTATGGCTACTAGTTGTCAATTAGGAAAGGATGGGGAATCTCCAAAAGTAGATCAAACACTCTTTAGATCATTGATTGGAGGATTGTTGTATTTAACTACTTCTAGACAAGATATCATGCATGCAATATGTTTGGTTTCTGAATTTCAAGCTAATCCTAAGATAACTCATGACAAGGTTGTTAAAAGAATATTCAGATACTTAAAACGTACTCTGCACTATGGGTTGTGGTAAAAAAGTGATAGTAAGTTCCCTTTGAAGGCCTATACTCATGTTGATTGGGTTGGATGTGTGGGTGAAAAAAAGTACTAGTGGAAGTGCATTTTTCTTAGAGAGAAATTGGCCTCCTAGTTCAACTAAAAGAAAGACTCTGTGTCTTTATCTACTTCAAAATCTAAGTACATTGATGTAGTATCCTACTACACTCAATCAATATATGAATGAAGTAAACATTGAAGGATATCAATGTGGTGTATGATGAACCCATTCCTATCATGTATGACAATACAAGTGCCATAAATACTTCAAAAAATCTAGTAATCCATTCAAGGGATAAACACATTTCCATCTAGTATCATTTTTTAAGAGAAAAAGTTATAGAAAAAGAAGTCAAACTGGATTATGTATCTATAGAGATCATATTACGGATATTTTTTCTAGGGAATTGTCAACACATACATTTGAGTTTCTAAGATAGAAGTTAGGTTTCGTTGCCCCTCCTTCCAATTAGATGCATAAGATGGTGCATCCATCCAATGGGGAAAATGTTGGACACACGATAGGACTGAGAGGGGGGGGGAATCATTTCAGTCACCAATAAAATCATTGTATACTATGATTTACCAATAGTAACTTACTTCAAATAAATTATGAAAAATAAACTAGTAATGACACAAAAAATACCAGATTTACGTGGAAAACCCAAGGATGGGGAAAATCACAGTGAGAATTTAACTTACTATATGAATATTTTGAATTGCAATGATCAAGTCAATAGTACCTAATGAATTTAGGCTAATAAGGCTCACTATCCTAGGGAAATAATACAAATGACTTGTACTAAAACATGTTGTCTCAAAACAAGATACATAAAGCTACCAACAGACTCACTATCATCTAGCAATCATAATAATCTATGAGTAGAATCTCCTTATCATAAACCAGATCAAGTGACCAAGCTCATGGAGTCAAACATTGTCATAGCATATTATCTCTAATGATATTTTTTTAAGCTCTAATCTCTGCATAACATATTTTTCTTACATACTTTCCTTTGCTTTCACCTCTTTCTTCTTCACACATAGTCACACCTTTCATCCTTGTGAATTACTTAAATATAGGATGAATCATTAAAATATTTACTATAAGTTGGCCTAAACACTTGGATAAAGCAATATTACACAACATAGTTCATCTAGACCCAAAATACATGAGGTGGTCCACTCTAGGAGAGAAAGGGGACCCAACTACACTTAATATACCCCTTTTAAAGAGGTTTTATAGTTTTCACAACAACCAAATCCATTACTAAAATGTAACATGTGAATAGGTAATTAAGGCTTATAGATAAGTTGGCCAAATGAACATCTTCTGAAGCAATCTCAAATCATGTGGATCGCTATGTACTAAGGAGAGACCCAAATAGGAACCCAACATTAACTATGAAGTATACATTGACCAAAGAATGATCCCAAATTAGGTAATACATCCAGCTATATTGAACCATAACATGATTGAAACATATTATAAATAGAGCTTTAAAGTTCATGTCTAATCATCAAGTACCATTGAAAACCATGTATGGTAAAAAATATGAATTTTTTAAATAGAATGACAACCTCATCATGAACACAATTAGCCAATCTATCAAAGCTCGTTGCATATAACAGAGCTCATTACACAACCAATATCAAATCTTCAAGCCAAGTGTTACCACCACTAGTAGTAACAATGCTTTAGCAAAAAATTATTAATAGATAATTAAGAACGTCATCTATACTAGAAATATTTTCAAATATTCTTCATCAAATCTACAATGATCATTTTAGTTATTCAATAAAGTTAAGATATAAAGTTGTCAACCCCGATAAAGTACAGACTAAATAACATCTTCCACGTTGAACCAAATTAGAAAATAAGTGATATTATCATGAGAAACACAATAAACCAAGACTTTATTAGTATACAATCATATCAACAACATCTTGAACACAACAGAAGTGACTTTCTTCTAGACAACTTTCAGACATGAGGTCAACTAAACTAAGCAGTATGAACATCACTGTCATCTAGATGAAGATCTTCCAACTTGTGGATGAACAAATTTCTAACATGAGAGAAACATAACTGAATCATTATTGTCATTTGGGCCAATAATCATAAGAAGAAAATAATGGAGCACATGTATACCGTGCTTAACCAAACTAAACATGTCTAGATATAGTAATCAGTACCAAATCATTATTCAACAAGTTTGACAATAATGAAAACCAAAGGCAAATGTGAAACTATAAACTCAATGCATATATTTGTCTTCTGGATTGATGTTAAAATTACTTTCAGGGGCCAAGAAACTTGATTGAAAGAAATAAAGTATGAATAGTGTCTAGAAGAAAATGAATGTAGGTGCTTACATAGAAAAGGGAGAGATATTTGAAAAATATAGAGTGGATACTATGAGAGGCCCTTGTCCTGTATGTCACAACCTAAGGGAGATACACCAAGGTGGAGTTTGTAAAGATATTTATTAAAAGGGAGAGTTTGTAGAATAGTTACTTGTAGATTATTTCCATCAATGAAAAATGGGAAGATTGTTTTCATTATGTGGTGTCATTGATGTTAACCTAATATCTAACAATATGTGTTGTGGTGATTGATGATAAAGACAGTTGAAGAACAACTATGATGATCATTGCATGAAGATATTTGAGTGTTGTTGATAGTAGGATATTAGAGTTTGTTATATTGGATCATGTTGTATTGAAGAGATATTGATACAAGGGTTAGTGATATGGAAGGAGCGAATATTGTATGATATGAAAGGAGAGAACAAAGCTTGATATGGAAGGAGAGAAAATTGTGATCCTCTCTCTTGGTTTTGGTGTAATAGTAGCTTTGATATTATGACATTATGTTGGTTCCAGAACTCTTTGGCCTCCTAAGACCTAATGAAGTAATAATTCATAAAATATTTTTTGTAAATAGTGAGAAGGAATCCTCCACATTCCTCTGCATTAAAGAATCAATTCTTGTAAATTTAAGAAAATTGTGTATGATATGTGTACACTGCACCATTATCTTTTCATGTTCTTCGTGTTTCAACTAATATGGTTGGTGATTACAGTCTGATGATAGTTTGGTTGATATAAATATCTCTACATTGATGTTTCAGGTGTTTCTATTTGAAGGACATGTTTATAACATCTATGCGATGTCTCAATTCAATTTTTAGAATTTGAAGTTGTCTACAAGTTGTGATAGCGATGATATGTGCACGATTGACTCTCTTAAATAAATTAATTTTAGCAAATATGTTATGTCAACTTGATCCTGAAGTAATAAGAAGAAAGAAGGATTTGAGGAGCCTTTGGATGTTCAAGGAAAATCTTGGTGTTCTCTGCATGTTGCTAGATGATCTTTTTGTTGATCTATTTTGTCTAGAATATGTGTTTCAATGTAGTTGCACTTGTTCAACTAAAACAAGTTATTCTTCATCTTTGATTAATCATTGGGTGTCTTCACTTGACTTGAAGATCTTGTTTCATTTTTGTGAAACTTATATATTGACATATTTAAATATATTTTATTGTTTACTTTTTCATAATATATTCAAATGTTTGTGAAGGAACATGTCATTTTTCAATGTTAATTTAGGCTAATTAAATAAAAATAACTTCATATCAGATCAATAAAAATTAGTGAAGAATGATAAATGAAGCACATTATTTTGCAATGTAAATTAAAAGGATTAAGCACTTGATTCAAGGAACAATGGTGAAAGATAAATTTAATATATCAAAAAATTCAATTTCCATGTGTTGTGAATTGGTACTTACTAACAACCAATAATTATTAAAAGTAAAAACTCCAATATTTTTAATATATACAACATACATGTAAATCTCTTGAAATTGTTGAGAAATATTTGTAAAACTAAAAATAATTTTGAAAACCTAATTTATTTTGAAAGTAACATGTGAATTAATTCAACATAATTTATACATTAAACTATTTAAACAAAATGAAATGAAGTAGGATTTTGTAAATAGATAAATGAAGATTATTAATTTCAAATAGTTTTATAACATCATAACTACCTATGATGAAATTTAGAAGTGTCTACTAAATATATATGGAATAAGAATGGTTGAAGGTAATGGAAGAAGAATTTCATCAAATTAAGAAAAATGAAAATGGTAACTTGTCTTCGGGTTAGTAGATAATTTTTGTATTGAAACTAAGTGGGTGTCACAGAACAAGCTGAAAGAAGATGGAGAAGTGAAAATGAATAAATTTGGACAGGTTTGCAAAGGATATTCTCAAGTAAAAAGCATTGATTTTGAGGAACTTTTTCTCTAGTGGCTAGGATGGAAGAAATTACGATGTTTATTTCCTTTGTAGCTCAAAAAAAATTTAAGGTATATCAAATGGATGTCAAGTCATAATTTATCAATAAGGATTTACAAGAAAAAGTATATATTGAGAAAACTGATGGTTTTTAGTTGATAGAAGAAATTGAACATGGTGTGTGAACTCAAGAAGGCATTGTATGGTCTCAAACAATCCCCTAGAGCTTCATATGCAAGGTTGGACAAATATTTACTTTAGCAAGGTTTCAGTAAAGGTATTGTTTATAGAAAATCATATTTCAAGGTTGACAAAAATAAGCTATTGATAGTTGTGTATGTTGGTGATATCATCTTTGGTGGAGATGATAATGCATGTCAGAAATTTGTAATAGAAATACAAAAGGAATTTAAAATGTCAATTATTAGTGAGTTATCTTTCCTCCTTGAAATACAAGTTTCTCATTTAGAATGGTGTCTTTACTTCTCAAATCAAGTATATCAAAGAAATGTTAAAATTTCTAGCATGGAGATTTCAAAACTAGTAGTACCCCTATGGATACTCATTGTCAATTAGGAAAGAATGGTGAATCTACAAAATTAGATCAAACACTCTTTAGATCAATGATTTGAGGACTACTATATTTAACTACTTATAGACAAGATATCATGCATGTAGTATGTTGGGTTGCCAAATTTTAAGTTAATGCTAAGCTAACTCGGGACAAGGACGTTGTTAAAAGAATATTTAGATACTTAAAAGGGACTTTGGACTATGGCTTGTGGTAAAAAAGGGATAGTGAGTTCTCTTTGAAGGCCTATACTCATGTTGATTGGGTTGGATATGTGCATGACAAAAGTACTAGTGGAAGTGCATTTTTCTTAGGAGACAAATTGGCCTCCTAGTTCTACTAAAAGCAATTTTTGTGTCTTTATCTATTGCAGAAGCTATGTAGATTGAATCAGTATCTCGCTACACTCAATCGATAGGAATGAAGTAAACATTAAAGGATATCAAGGTGGTGTATGATGAACTCATTCCTACCATGTATGACAATACAAGTGTCATAAATATTTCAAAAAAATCTAGTAATCCATTCAAGAGATAAACACATTTCCATCTAGTATCATTTTTTAAGAGAAAATGTTATGGAAAAGGAGGTCAAACTAGAGTATGTATCTACAAAGGATCATATTGTAGAAATTTTTACTAAGGCATTGTCAAATAATACACTTGAATTTCTAATATATAAGTTAGGGTTTATTGCCCCTCCTTTCAAATAGATGTATAAGTTGGTGCATCCATCCAATGCGGAAAATGTTGGACACACAACAGGACAGAGAGAGGGGGTGAATCAGTTTGGTCAAAAATCAAAACTTTAATTCATATAATTATATACTATGATTTACCAACAGTAATTTACTTAAAATAAATCATAAAAAATAAACTAGTAATGACACAAAAATGCCAGATTTACGTGGAAAAACCATGGATGGGAAAAACCACAGTGAGAATTTAACTTAAAGTACTATATAAATATTTTGAATTGAAATGACCAGGTCAATAGTACCTAATGAATTTGTACAACTAAGGCTCACTATCTTAGGACAAGAATACAAAATACTTGTAGTAAAACTTTCTATCTCAAAACAAGATACATAAAGCTACCAATAGACTCACTGTCGTCTAGCAATAATAATAATCTTTTAGTAAATTCTCATTATCATGAACCAGATTGAGTGACCAAGCTCTTAACATCAAACATTTTCATAGAACATTATCTCTGATGATATTTTATTTTACCTTTGATCTCTGTACAATTGATTTTTCTTACATACTTTCATTTTCTTTCACCTCTTGCTTCTTCACACATACTCACACCTTTCATCCTTGGGTAAATTACATAAATACATAGGATTGATCATTAAAATCTTTACTACAAGTTGGAATTAACAAGGATAAAGAAATATTACATAACATGGCCCGTCTAGACCCAAAATACATGAGGCAGTCCACTCCAGGAGAGAGAGGGGACCCAAATACACCCCTTAAAAGAGTTCTGATAGTCCATAGAATAGCCGAATCCATTACTAAAACATAATGTGTGAATAGGTAATTAAGGCTTATAGAGAAGTTGGCCAATGAACATCTTCCGAAGCAATCTTGAAACATGTGCATATACATGTACCAAGGAGAGACCCAAATAGGAAACAAAACATTAACTATGAAGTATACCTTGACCAAACAATGATCCTAGATGAGGTAATGCATCTAGCTATACTGAGCCATAAGATGATTGAAACATATTGTAAATAGAGAATTAAAGCTCATGTCTGATCAACAAGTACCACTGACAACTATGTCTAGTAAACGTATGAAAACTATGAACTAGGATGAGAACCTCATGAACACAATGAGCCAATCTATCAAAGCTCATTGCATCTGGAAGAGCTCATTGCATAGCCAATGTTAGATCTTCAAACCAAGTGTTAACACCACTAGTAGTAAAAATGATTTAGCAAAAACTTGTTAATAGTTGAATATGAACATCATCTAGATTAGATAATTATTTCAAATATTCTTCATCAATCAATATCTCAATCTATAATGATCATTGCAGTTAGTCAATAAATTTACATACGATTGAATAACTTCTCAAGATATGAAGTTGTCAACCCTGAGCAACTGCATACTAACTAACATCTTCCATATTGAACCACATTAGACAAGAAATGATATTATCATGAGAAACATAATAAACCAAGACTATAGTAGTATATAATCATATCAGCAACATATAGAACACAATAGAAGTGATTTCCTTTTGGACAAATTTCAGACCTTAGGGAAAATAAACTAAGTAATATGAACATCAATGTCATCTTGATGAAGATCTTCCAACTTTTGGATGAATAGCATCCTAATTTGAGAGAAACATAACTAAATCATTACTTTCATCTGGCCCAATAATCATAAGCAAGAACTTCTATCACACGTATATACCATGAATCATTACTGTCATCTAGGCTAGTAATCATAAGAAGGAACTTAGGGAGCACATGTATACCATGATTAACCAATCTAAACATCTCTAGATATAGCCATCAATACAAGATCATTATTCAACAAGTTTGACATCAATGACAACCAAATCCAAATGTACAAATATAAATTCAATGTATATATTTATCTCTTGGATTGATGTTAAAATTGATTTTAGTGGCCACACAACTTGATTGGAAGAAATAAAGTATGAATAGTTTATAAGGAAGGGAATGTAGATGCATATAGAGAAAAGTGAGATATGTTTTCAAAATAGAGAGTGGATACTATGAGAGGCACTTGTCCTTGATGTCACAGCTCAAGAGAGAGACACCAACATGGATTTTTAAAGAGATATATTAAAAGGGGGAGTTTTTAGAATAGCTACGCATAGAGTGTTTCCATCAATGAAAAAGGGGAGATTGTTAGCATTATGTGTTGTCATTGGTGTTAACCTAATATCTAAAAATATATGTTGTGTTCATTGATGATGATGATAGTTGAAGAACAACTATGATTATTAGTGCATGAAGATACTTGAGTACATCTGATAGTAGGATATTAGATTTTATTATATTGGACAATTTTGAGTTGAAGAGATATTGATACAAGGTTTAGTGATATGGAAGGAGGGAACATTGCATGATATGAAAGGAGAGAAAAATGCTTGATATGAAATGAGAGAAAATTAATCTCCTCTGTCTTGGTTTTTTTGTAATAGTAGCTTTTATATTATTACATTATAAATGTTCCAAACCACTTTGGTCTCTTAAGACCTAATGAAGTAATAATTCATAGATTTTTTTTTTGTAGATAGTCCAAAGGAGTTCTCCACATTCATCTGCATTGAAGAATCAATTCTTTTGAATTTAAGAAAATTGTGTATGATCCGTGTACATTTCACCACTATATTTTCATTTCCTTTTTTATAATAATATGCATATATGTGTTGCCATTTATGTTTTGTCATTGATGTAAACATATCTCTCTATTTGTGGTAGTGTTCCTGAGATGTTCAATGAGTTATTTGGTTCGGAATAGATAGTTTATTGAATATCAGTATATGTGGATGCATGTGTTGTGTTTTGGGATGTCTATAGCTGATTATTCTAATCTTTCAAAGGTTTTCATGGTTATTTGAGTAATTTATGGGTTTCCATATTGAGACTAGTATTTTGGATGTTTAGATGTGACACAATGAGACAATATTTGGATTGGTGGTGCTTTACATTGTAATATTTTAGTATGTGGATCTATGTAGCATGTTTGGGACATTTATTTGTGTCCACAACTCAATCAGTTCATGATTTGGAGGTTTGCAAGCTATTTTCTTGTTTGACATTCGTTGTTGTTGGTGTTCTTGACATTCACTATGATGTTGTTGATGATCCTAGTGATTTGAGTTAATGTGGATGTTCCTGCAGTAATTCATGATGCTTGTGGATGTTTCTAGATCATGCTCTTGTTTTTTTTTTCTAGTTTGTATTGTTTGAGGTGATCACATTTGGTGATTTTAGGTCAGCGAGTTCATGTTCTTGGCCATCTTGGTGGTGTAGCATGTTTTGTATGTTCGTGGTGTGATTATTGAATGCTTAGCATGTTCAAGGATGATGATTTTGGGCTGAGCTATGTCATGGATAATATTGTTTGGTTCACATTAAATATTGTAATTAAGAGAGGTCATATCTTTAATATTTAGGTCTTTGGTCATCCTTGAGAGAATGACTTGATGAGATGTATAAATGTAATGGCATTCATTTGTGGATCACATGTGGGAGTGTAGAAGAGTATGTGGGTGTGTGAATATTGAATTGGTGTGGAAAATAAAGTTGTACTTCAAAGGAAATGATCTAGGAATGTTGAAGATGATATTATCTAGTTCATGACCTATAGATTATTGTCCATGTATATGTAAGGTAGTGAGCCTTCCCAGGGGAGGAAACCTTTTTTATATTTGAGTAGTGGGCTCTAGGTAGTGTGCCTAAATGCCTGTGCATTCCCATTTTAAAAATCCTAAAAAGGTATAGTTCTTTTAATAGAGTACATAATCTTGTGGGTTCATCCCCACCATGGTTTTTCCCTTGACCTAGTTTCCATGATAAAAATCCTGGTGTTATGTGTTCTTGATGTGTTGTGGATTTATGTTTCAATGTTTATTTATCAAATCTAAAGTTAATGTTAAAGTTTTGTTTAATTTTATGATTTTTGGAGACAACTAATTCACCCCCCCTCTCTCAGTCGCATGCTTCCATATTTCCATCAATTGGTATCAGAGCTAGTTCCTCTTTGGGAAGCTTAATTTCTTGAGGTGATCTAGGATGATAGCCTCTAAGAAGGATAGTCTAAGATTTGATGGTACAAACTACACTCTTTCGAAAGGACACATTTGAGATACATTGGTGAAGACTATTGGGAGATTACCAGGACACAGTATGTTCCTCTTGCAAATATTTCCATTGCACTACTCTTGATGAGAAGAAGAGATATGAATATAACATTAGAGATAAGGAAGCAGTGTTGAGTTCCTTGACTGATACTGAGGTGAGACATATTATAGAACTAAATACTGCTCATAAGATCTGGAAGAAGTTAGAAAAATTGTATTTAAAGATGATTCTTATGTGAATCTTGTGAAATTGGAGAGACTTAAAGGAAATTACTAGACATTGAGGATGAGAGAAGATGAGAACATTTTGAATCATTGGTTTACTGAGAGGGGTCCTAAATCAGAAAATATTGAAACTTAACACTTTAAAACTAAACCTATGATGCAACTCGATAACTCAAATAATAGTAGTAACCGAAACTTGTAAACACCTCCCAAACTTGATAAACAAAATTTAACATAAGAAAATAACATCCATAGTTATCAAGCATCACATGTAACACCATATTTAATGAGGAAACCCAATTTTGGAAAAACCTCCATAGGAATCGTTACCCACAAAAAGAAATACTCTTGTGAAGTATGCTCGGTTAGGAGCCAATCCAGTTAAATATTACAATGCACATTTGTTACATGTGACCTCGTTAGGGGATTTACCTTAGATTTTTTAAGATCTTCACCCTTTTAGGAGTATCCTGGTCATAGGGCTTAAAAATTCATCCTAGAATGTCACCTTTCACAAGGATTTATAAAAAGAATTATTAGGTCCACTCAGTTAAGAGATTTTTTATTACAAAGATTAGTAAGAAAAAATGTACTGAATTGATATGTGATTCTTCAACTACCTTTTTCTTGATCAGATCCCTTGTGCACTCTCTAAAACTACTAAAATCAACAATTCATCAGTCTCTTCTCTGGACTGGATCTCCACCTCTTTCTCTACTCTGCTTGGTAGCACTTCAACTCGCTAATATCTCTGTATAAAAATATAGAATCATCAATATATAGGCCTCTTTTTTTGCCTCTTAATCTCATTTATTAGGTATTCCCTCAATTGCAACCAGCTGTCTGATCATCTCTTATGAACTGATTCAATGTATCTATAACTCGGTTAAATGGTTAAACTTTTCCTTGTGACTTGCACTCTTCTTGGAACTCACAACTTTACTTTTGTTGCTTAATCTCCATCTTAGATCTTCAATTTGATTTTTCATGACTATAGATCTTGTAAAAAACTTCTTCTTTGTCGTTAACATCTTCTTAATCTTTGTGCATTTGCATTAAATTCATTCTACTCCTTGAATTCAATCTCCATTCAAAATTTGTTCCTTGCTCGGTGACTTGGTGACTATCTTCAGTCGGTATCTGACTTCGTTCAGTTACCAACCTTGCTCGGTAACTAACCTTGCTCGGTGACTAACTTTTCTTTTCTTGACCGACTAATACTTCACATTACCAACAGACTTCTCACTACTTGGTAACTAGGCTTGTTCCCTTTACTGACTTGACCTTTTTGATTTACCGACTTAACAACATCAAATGTTAAGTAAAAACAATTATACCAATAGTACCTCATCATTGTCTGATCTTTATTATCTCCCCAATTAAGTCCCTCTTGAATGATATGGAAACTTAATATAAACCAGAAATTAATTGCTTGACATCAATGAAAAAATAACAACTGATCTAACCATTCTACTTGCTTGTATTCTACTGAACTTAGTCTTCATCATTATTACCATCAGTTGGTTACCAATATCACTCTTTGGCATTGATGGAAATACTATCAATTTATAATGTTATACTCTGATCTCTTTGTACTATCTTTTCTCCCTCTTAGCTTGTTCTTCCTCTTTTCCTTCAATAACATTCTCCCTCTCTCATGTAGTCTCCTTTACTTGCATATTCATCACTTACTTCTTTCTTCCTCTGATCATCAATCACTTACTTTTATTAGGAATAATAGTCCACCAACACAACTGAGAGGGGGGGGTGAATCAGTTGTGAGACAGATTATTAAACATTAAACTTGATAAACCAAAACTATAATTGAAATGATAACATAGTAAATACAAACACCATAATACAATCCTTTGTTGTCGAGGAAACCCTATTAAAGGTAGTACCCCGGTAGGAATTAGCACCCACAAATAATCTACTGAGAGTATAGTATCCCTATTAAAAGATTTAGCCCTTTTACAAGATTATTGATGCATTACAGTACATATTCCTTGTTAGAGGACAAACCCTATTAGGAGTCAAGAGTAACAATAGGCTCATTGCCTAGGCACACTACCTAAAGAAGGTTAAATCCACCCTCAGGACTCACTGTCCAAAATACAAATGTATAGAGATATACAATCCAGTGAACTGTCTGACAACAACTATCTTTGCATGATCAGTTCCAATGAAGTAATACAATCACAACCTCTACTTTACATCCAGCAGACACAAGCTCGCAACTTCCACAATTTCATTCTTTGCATACATACACTTTTCAAACAAGAAAATATCTCTCCTATATACCATAATAAAAGGATAAATTAGGTCAGCCAATTAGGCTTTCCCAATATAAAAATGACACTACAACATTTGGGGTCAAATTTTGATGCCAATTTGCGACGACGCTACGATTTGTGTGTGATTTTGGTATTTTTTTTTTCAAGTGCCCCCGACACTGTCGCAATAGCGACGATACCATCATAATTGTGACACCCTCTTGATTATAAAAGAAAAAGAAAAAGAAAGGCTCATTTGTGATCAAGCTGTGCATGTGAGCGGACAGAAACTATACAATTCTACGCACGAAGAGGGCTCTTGTTGTATTGAATCTAGCTAGCAGTCACAACTGAAGAATCCAATAGCTCGTTCATCACACCTCCAGGTTGGTTTACAATTCATTCAACTGGTTTCCTTCATGTTTAGGGTATAGCCACCACATACTCATCAATAAGCTGCCACCGCGTACTCATCATTTGAGGTATGTCTTGTATTTTAGCCTTTGGTTAAGAGCATATTACAGATATTAGTCAATATGATGAACATACGCCATAACCTGCAAAAACCCTAGCATAAAGAAAGTGATGATTTGTCATGGGCAATATGCCACTGTTGTCTCACTAAAGCTTTGACCCTATCTATTGAAGGTCAGATGCCAATGAATTTTGCAATGGTTGGTGTCTTTTTAAATGCCTCATTGAGGGATTGAACAAACTGTCTGGAACCTGGAAATTCACGATCTTATTATCAATTTCAATATATTTCTTGTATTTTAGCCTTTGGTTAAGAGCATATTAAATGACTAGAGGCGTATACCCTAAGATGGCCTGATTGATATTAGTCAATATGAGAACATACGCCGTAATGAGAACATAAGTTGTAATCTGTAGAAACCTTAGCATAAAGAAAGTGATCCTTTGTCACGGGATGTATGCCATTATTGTCTAAAAGGGAGGAACTTTTAGGTGTCATAAATCTTATAGCCTTGAGAAATATGTATGATACTTGCACTACAGGTAAGTGTAAGGCCCCTAGTCAAGCTACCCGATACAAGGATAAAAATGTGTCTATGTTATAATGCATTAAAAAATATCTTTCTATGGTCTTTGTTATATGTGGGTTATTTATGTTTTGTAAGGGATAACTAAGTATGTTCATTTACAAGTTTCCTTATCCTTTGAGGCTGTGCATAGAAAATCATTGTTTCATTTCTTATTTACAAACCTATTTTCATGCTCCTTACAAGTAGTTACTTTGTTGCCCAATGGGAATACATCTTCTAATTAATTCATGTTTCCTTTAGGGTATTTGTTATATTCAACCATGCTTTTATGATCTACTTATACAAGTTAAAATGTATTTTATGTTTCCCTATAGCTAATAAACCATTTATGGATTGCACGAGTATGTTGTCCCTCTTACCCCTGTGTATGCAATGTTAAGTGGATTCATTTATTAAGGAGTAAACCATTTTATTTTGATGCATGGTAAGAGTCAGTTATTATCCACTTGTTAGAAGTCTTCTAGGTCTGATTGCAATCAATGCTGACATAAATTTAGTGTCATTCTTAGGGATCCATAGCATTGTGA
>MU225350.1:177776-202245 GCA_018584345.1 Thuja plicata
GTTAGATTATTCAATCTAATAAAGGATATAAGTAAAGAAGTTTTATTGGTTCCCAATTCACCCCCCCCCCCTCTCTCAGTCACCTAGCCTACAATATATTTCCAACAATTGGTATCAGAGCATAGGTTCTCTTATCAGAAGTTTAATATCTTGAGCAAAGATCAGAGGCAATGGAAATATACAAACTAGAGAAAGCCATTGAAAATGAAAAGATAGTTCTACAAGTGGCCATGGATGAAATCAGAAAACTCAAGGATCAACTCTCTCATTCCCTGAAAAGAAGAAAAGAATTAGCAATGCAAATGAATGACAAAGGTTACATAGAAGAAAGAATTGAAGACTAATGCAAAGAAAGAATTTCTTAAGAAGCTGATGTAGCCATTGAAGTTCTACTTTCAAATAATCTCAATTTACATGAAGAAGTCAAAAAGTTGAAGAGAGAACAAGAAATTCATTTAGTCAGAATATGTGAAGTCATGGAACAAAATAACCAAGTAGAAAATGACAAAGATATGGCACAAGAAGATAAGATATTTCTAAGTACAAGATTAGAGGAAAAATAAAATGAAATCCATCATTTGTCACTTCAGCAAGCAAATATGATAAATCAACTCAATATTTCAAATCAAGAAGTTATCAATCTGAGGACTAAAAATGAAAGACTGCAAAATGATCTCAATACTAAAAAACAAACCAATGAGAATATGATGAATTCACAAGTAAGCATGGATCAGTTGACAAAGAAAACTCAATTTAGACATCATGGACAGACTGGATTAGGTTATACTAAACAAGGTGAATCCTCACAGCAAGGAGCTCAAAAGAACAAGAAACCTACATGTAATCATTGTGGTAAGTTAGGGAATACATCAACTAAGTGTTGGAGAAATGGAAAGTCAATTTTTAATGGTAAGTGCTACATGTGCAAAAAAACATGGACATAGGGCAAGTGAATGCATTGAGAAACCTAAGTTTGAAGTAAAATGTTTCAATTGTAACAAACAAGGTCATAAATCTACAAAGTGGAGAACTAAGAAGTGGAACCCTTCTAAACAATTAGCTAAGGCAATTTTCGGCTGGGATTACAACACATGGAGAAGATTTTGTCATTGTGGTGAGTATGGGCACATTGGTGCAAATTGTGCAAAGACTCATCTCAGAAAAAGGAATCCTACTAAGAGATGTTATGTGTGTAAACAACTCAGTCATCTAAGCAAGAATTATATGAATAGAGAAAAAGTGGATACTGGTTTTGAGAAAGGAAAAGAAAAATTTTCTAAAATCAAAACTCAGATGAGTTAGCAGTGGGTAAGAAAGTCTCCTGATAATTTAGACCAAAACAATGAAGGAACAAATGGCACCCAAAATAGTGAACTGGGTGGATCCACCATCTCTGAATAAAGATGCAAGGAGATAACTATAACTATGCATACAAGCCATCATACATCTATTCCAGATATGCTAACAAGTCCAAATCTGCATATTGATGCACTGGGATACATTATGGTTCTAACAGAGTTAGGATCTTAGTTACAACTGAGTTACTCGGACTTAACTGAGTTAAGTCAGGTTATGTGGTTTCAAAAATGCAAAGTTAGTTTTCATCAAGCTTCCGAGTATGCCT
Organism: Thuja plicata; assembly: GCA_018584345.1. NCBI lineage: Eukaryota > Viridiplantae > Streptophyta > Pinopsida > Cupressales > Cupressaceae > Thuja > Thuja plicata. The sequence continues at coordinate 179,401 of MU225350.1, forward strand.
AAGAGAACTAACCAAGCTACGATAGCTACTATGTACAATGCATTTAATAAAAACATTTTGTAGAGTGATTAAGAGCTTTTAGCAATTTCAGAGTGAATTTGTGTTTGAAAGCTTTAGTTGCAACAAAGTTTCATCAATCCTCCGAGCATTATGGCATCTTCATCCAGTAGTAAGATCAAGAAGGGATCTAAGATGTTAGTGAGGAATGCAATCTGCAAACCACCAAAGTTCAAACTTCATCCAGCGATTGTAGAGGAGATAGATCCAATGGGAGCCCATTCCCAAATTCTTCCTAAGGTACTGTTGATTCACGACATTCAAACTTAATATCATTGCACCATTCAATAGCTAGGCATATTAGAGATGAATCAAGCATGTGAGGAACTTTATGTGGGTAGAAAATTGAAGCCTGAACACAAGCACCTTGAATTCAAGGGTTTAACCCATATCTTGCATATGCCGAAGAATTTCTAGATAAAGTGGATTAGGTTTATTCTAAGCCATGTTCATGACATACATCTCTGGTTGGATAAACCCGTGAATATCACTAAGATGATGGTACACCGAGTGATAGGGTACCCAATGATTGACAAACCTAAAGAAACTAAAACCCTAACCCGAGATGATCTAGCCAAGAATACTCTTGCTGAGTGGGATGGAAGAGGCATGAATTTGAATGGAGTCACTAACATGGAGCTAAAGTTTGGAATTCATATGATTACACATAAGATATACAGTTCAAGCCGAACAAATAGTGTTCCATGTGAGGCTGTGGACTTGGCATACAAAGTGGTGAAGAAAAATCTATCATTCGACCTAGCCGAGTTGTAGCTCATCCAACTAAGAAAAAACATGGAGAGCATCCGGGAATCTAAGACCAATCCATGTAAGTTTGGTTCACTCTTGGTCTGCTTATTCTTTTATGTTCAAAATTTTTTCCCCTCAAAAGGAACAATTGTATGGAAGAAGGATAGGCCTATAACTTATCAGATCAATGAGTTTATAGAAGAATTGGGAGATAATTCTGAAAGCATCATGGATGCATACTTTGAAAGTTTGAGAGAGAAAATGCATAATAGATTCAAAATTCCCAAATAATTGGTAGAAGAATATAAGGATGACATATGCTTCCTAGTTGATTGTGACAAAGTGCACATCCAATCATTCAACCCTAGGGTTGCATGGGTGAAACCTCTTGCATATGAGGTTATCATTGATGAGACTAGAGATATTATTGAAGCTCTTGTAAATGAGCATGTTGATCCTAAAGCACCATATTTTGGTACTTATGAAGAAGATAAGGGAAGAATATCATTGGTAATCAAGATTCCCAAAATCTTGAAGAGAGGAAGGAAGAGAATTGAGAAGTTTGAAAATAAATATGGAAAATCATCAGACTCTCCTCCTTCGATCACTGAAAGAAAAGCGGATGACATAAAAATAGAAGTAGAACCCAAGAAAGAAGAGGAAGAGGTAGAAGCAGAGTCTCCTAAGAAGAAGAGGCTAGCCCCCAAGAAAACACCAAGGGTCTCTATCGTTGTCTTCACTACAAACAAACCCAGAAGATCTAGAAGAAAATTGATATTGCCTAAAGAAGATAATGAAGAAGACACGATTACTTTCAAGAAGCCACCACTTACCTTTGAGAAAAAAGTTGAAAAACTTAAGGATGGTAGTGGTATGACATGTCTAAAATCACTATAGTATGCTTCCAGAACCAAGGATGAGTAGAAGATGATTGAGGATGCATTAGTAGTGAAGATGGCAAGTTGGAAGTATGATCCATCTGAATTGAAAATACATATGAATGAAGGCCTTCTCAAGGCAATCACCATTCATTAGAACAATGTAGTTCAGATTGAAAAGGACATCAAAAAAAAAAACTTGAAGCAAGTCATGCCTACTATGACTGATAAAGAGGTAAAAGATGCTATGACTAAGTATGAGAGTAATCACACTCTGAGGTTTATAGATTTTCAAATTTTGAGCATGAAAATAGAGGATGTTGTGCAGACCGCAACAAAGTTGTGGAAGTCAAATTTTTATGACAAGGGAGATGATAAGAAAGATCCTCATGTATAGGTTAAAGATGAAGAACTTCCTGAGGTACAGACCATTGAAGAATCTAATACAAAATAAATAGAAGTAGAAGTGATGGCATCCCTACCCCAATCACCTATCCAGAGTATCTTATCTCTGAGAAAGGAAAAATTCACATAGTCTACATCAAGTTTAGTAGGAACCAAGCATCAATCTCTACCTACTACTGGGCCAAGCTAGACCGAGTCACAAAAGGACACTATGAATATTTCAACAGTTGGTACATTAAAAGTTAATGACCTACTTCAAATGAACACTAAGGATAAGGATGATGATGGAAAAGGTAAGAAAATCATTCCTTCACCTAATCCAAAGGTCAAAGGTAAAGAAAAGGTATCAATTACTAATGAGGTTGACCTTGAGGAAGACATTTTGATTCCTAATTGGGATCTTTCTAGCCTGACAACCAAGCAGATGGACATCCTTGGGGAGCTATGGAAGAAAAGAGTAAAACAATAGAAGCTCTGAGCTGAGAAGAAAAGGAACAGAGTGCTACAGGACATCAAAGGTATTTTCCTTGATTCACTAGAGATTGAAGTCAATGAGGAAGACTCTATAATGGACCAACTTGTTGACATAGTCCACAAGTTTAATCATGATCTTAGTGGTCAAGAGAAATTACTGCAAAAGGCAAAGAGCAAATTTGAGAATAAGGTTCTAGAGAATGTTGCAGGTAATATTGCAATAGATCAAGTGAAGCTAACCACTATCATTAGCTCTCTAGAAACCACTGTGAATAATGTTGTGGCATTATTTGTAAATTTGAGTGACACATCTAAATTTACCATGGAAATAAAGAACAAGCTGATAAAGATTGACAATGATTTGAAGGCAAGTGCCAGCCAGTTGGCACTTAATCCTAGTTCAAGTTCAACACATTTTGTTAAGATCAAGTATCTGATTGATCTACAGGAAGACCTACTGAGGGAAGAAGGAAGAAAAAGGGAATCCATATTAGCTATATAGAGCCAACTCCTTCCTTATATGGATGTCATGCAAAAAAATATTGCTCATGCAAAGACACTCATCCATGATAACAACTTTTTAGTTGTAGAGCTTATGATGGAGTTGACTGGAGAAATTCAGATTGAGTTGCACATCCTGAAGGTGTTGCAAGAAAATTGGGACAAGACTTTATCTCAAATATTGAAGGTACATAGTGATTTTCTTTCATATTTTGGTATTACCTTGTAGATATGCCTTTTGGCATTTGTCTCAAAAATAAGGGGGAAAAATAGAATATTTGTATATATATGAGGAAATACATGTACAGAGAAGAGGAAGATATATAACAGAGTTACAAAATAGTTTTGAAAAATTGAAAATAGAGTCAGTTCTAACTGAGTTGCAGAGCAATAGTCAAAACTGAGCAAGGACCCAAGCACATGGTAAGAGGGAGTTTTGACTTATCAGTTTGATCAGATTTTTTTTGTATGATAAGTGTTTTTGTCACTAATGCCAAAGGGGGAAATTGTAGAACTTATGGAAAGACATGTTTTTAATTAGTGCCAAAATACTTAGTCATTCATATGGTTATAATGTTGACCAAGCCAACAACTTGAAGTGTTACCCGAGCTAAGCAGTTGCAGTGTCGACTGAGTAGTTAGTTCCAAATAGTATCACCTGAGTCACCAGTGTTACTCAAGTTGCATACCATCTATGAGTGATCAATGAGGCCCTAGCACCCAGTGTCAACTGAGTGCCAGAGTTTCTAGTTCACTGTGTCACTCGTGTGTCAGTATATCACCCGAGTGGATTACTGGACCTGAGTATCAACATTGGGCCGACTTAGTACATATTTTTTGATATTATTTAATATGATAAGTAGCCGATTTATGAAGGTAATTTATTTGGATAGGTATATATGTAAGACGGTGATTTTTTTATCCAAATATTATGTAAGTAAGATATCAATCATCAAAACAACATTGATGCAAAAATGAAGAGGAAGATTGATTAGAAGGCTACAACAGTATAAAGGAACAACAGAGACTCATCTATCACATTCAGGTGATCAGTATTACTTCAAAGGATCTTATTCAACAAATCAAAGTTGCATATTAGATCATTCACTGATTCATCCTAACAAGTGTATCAATCAAAATCCTTTAACAGGGTGGACTTAACAGTCCTTCACAAATCTCCTAACAGAGTGCATACTTAACTGTATTGTATAAATCCTTTCACAAGGTGGACCTAACAGTCCTTATTTCTCCTAATAGGGAAGACCATCAAAAGTGGTCAATTGTAAGCCTTAACTGACCAACTGTATTACTGCAGTTCTAAATCTTGTGGGTATCATCCCCACCCTAATTTTACTTTCTATTTGGAAGGTTTCTGGGTAACCAAACATTGTGTCAAGTGTTATGAATGTTTATTGATTTTCTATTCCATACATACAATTAGATTAGTCAATCTAATAAAGGATATAAGTAAAGAAGTTTTATTAGTTCCTAATTCACCCCCCCCCCCTCTTAGTCACCTAGCCTACAATATATTTCCAACACTAGGAACCAATTCGAAAGTCTTGTTCTTCTTTTTCTGATCTAATTCTTCCTACATATCTTTAGTCCAAGACTCATCTCTACATGCTTCATTAGTATTTTTTGGTTCTACTTGAGAAATTAAGAAAATTTCATTTCTTAATCTAGACCATGTCATCATGCCTTTATAAAAATCTCCAATAATTTGATCTTTAAGATGATTTTTATTAATATACCTTGGTGTCTTTTGTGTTTAGTATAATCATTCAGACATACTTCAATTTCATTGTAAACTTAATGAGTTTTCTCTTGACTTTCTAAAATTTGATTACAGTCATATATTCTTTCCTGAATTTGAAACTTTTCATCAATCCTCACATTAGAACTTTCAATCATCTTCCTCAATCTTAGATTGAAACATTTATATGTCTTTCTCTTAGTGGAATAACCAAGGAAGATCCCTTCATCACTTCTAGCATCAAACTTTCCTATTTCATCATGACTTGCACTTTTCTTGGAACTCACAACTTTAATTTTTCTTCTTAATCTTCAACTTGATTTTTCATGACTGTAGATCTTGTAAAAAACTTCATCTTCATCCTTAGCATCTTCTTGATCTCCATGTGTTCGTATTAAATTCTGTTCAAACTCTATTCTTTGCTCAGTGACTATCTTCACTCGGTATCTAACTTTGCTTGGTTACCAACCTTGATAGGTAACTGACCTTTTCTCAGTTTTCAAATTTCCTCAGTGACTGACTTTTCTTTGCTCAACCGACTAACACTTCACATTACGAACAAAATTCTCACTGCTCAATAACTAGGCTTGCTCCCTTTATTGACTTAACAACATCAAATGTTAAGTAAAAACAATTATACCAATAGTACCTCATCATTGTATGATCTTTATTATCTGCCCAATTAAGTTCCTTTCAAATAATATGGCAACTTAATATAAACCAGAAATCAATTGCTTGACATCAATGATAAAATAACAATTGATCTAACCATTCTACTTGCTTGTATTCTACTGAACTCAGTCTTCATCATCATTACCATCATTTGGTTAACAAATACTACTCATATATAGAAGGTGAATGAGCTTGTGTGTACTATCAAATATGTCGGTGAACAATTGGATGAACAAGAGATTGTTTCTAAAATACTTAGATCCTTACCCCCTTCCTATAAGCACAAGGTTTCTTCTATTAAGGAGATAAAAAAATGTGTCAAATGTGACAAGAGACATGTTGATTGGTAAGCTTTCAGCCTTTGAGATGAGCGAATTTTGTGATTCCCTTCCTAAAGTTGAATCTGCATTCAAAGCTATTATTTCTAAAGATAAAAAGAGATATGATCTGGGAGAAAGCTCTACAAAAGTATCCAGATACATAAAATAGATGGATGAAATTGAATAAGAAGAGCATAAGCTATAAGAGCTTGAAGCCCTTATTGCAAAGAGATTGGCCTCTTAAATTTTTTTCTTGTAAAAATATTGGTCATTTTGCTTCAAGATGTCTGGATAGAGAACCTAAGCATAAACCTAGGAAATTCTGACCTAGGTATCAGAAGAAATGTTACTATATTGTTGATGAAGGTGTGACAAATGATGAATCTGATGAAGGTGGTTCAAAAGATGATGAATGTGTGTTTATTTATATCCACAGGGGCATCACTTAGTGAGCTTGAATCAAAGCACTTGCATTTGTGGCATACTAAAGAATCCCCCTATTTTCAAAAAATATTGCCCCAAACTCCCTTTTTATCACCCCCTCCAATACCCCCCACACTTGTTTTCCTATATAAACCCACACCCCCACTCCAAACCCCCCTCCTATTTAGGCAACATGCTGCCCCTTTTTTGCCCATTTAAAACCCCCAATATGAATGCATGTGATAGTATATTTCCCCTTCAGTGAAGACCTTGTCATTCTATCAAGGAAGAAGATTATCCTTATTCTACAAGTTGCATGAATGTGGAAAGAGCTTTGGCTGCACAAGTTGAAGAGAAAGATGAATGGGTGATTGAAAGTGAATGTTCATAACATATGACTGGAGATAAGAGAAAGTTTGTGAGCTTGGAAAGTGTTGTAAGATTCGGTGATGACACTCCTTGTCTGATCTATCTTAGAGGATCAATTACTCTTGATGGTAAGAAAAATATTGATGATGTTTGATATGTTGAAGGTCTTAAGCATAATCTTTTGAGTGTTGGATAGTTAGTTGACAAGGGTTATGATCTAGAATTCAAGAATGACAAATATAGAATATTGGGAAGTTCTGGAAATGAGATTGCATCAGGTACAAAAACTAAAGGTAATGTCTTTTATTTGAATAGTGTTGAGAATAGATGTTTTATTTCTCAATTTGATGAAATTTGGTTATGGAGTAAGAGGTTGTGTCTTGCGTATTTTGATAATATTGTCAAGATAAGTACTACTACAACTGTGAGAGATATTTCTAAGTTGTTGAAACCTACTAATTCTATGTGTAAGGAATGTCAGACGGGTAAGAAGACTAGATATACCTTCAAGAGAAAAACTTATTCTTATAAAGGATTGTTAGATCTTGTGCATACTGATTTATGTGGTCCATATAGAAATATAATTTTTCAAGGTGACATATATTCCATGTTGTTGATTGATAATTATTCAAGGATAGCATGGGGTACCTTCTTGAGGGATAAATTTGAGGCCCTAGAGAAATTTAGGATTTTCAAGGCTATGGTTGAGATAGAGATAGGATTGAAGATAAAGTACCTAAGATCCGACAGAGGTGGTAAATTCACATCTGGTGAGTTTAATGCATTTTGTGAAGCACATGGGATAAAGAGACAAATGTCTTCTTTGCAGGCCCCACAACAACATGGTGTGATAGAGGAAGAACAAAACCATTCTAGACATTGCAAGGACAATGATGATTGAAGAAAATATTCTGCATGTTTATTGGAGAGAAGCCATGAGTACTGTAGTTTACACATTGAACCGAGTGTAAATAAATGGTAATAATAGTAAGACTCCTTATGAATTATGGCATGGAAATGTTCCTACTGTGAGATATTGCATAATTATTGGAAGTAAATTGTATATCAAAAGAGATGAAGATTTAGGAAATTTTGATACTAGATGTGATGAAGTTACCTTTCTTGGTTATTCAACCAAAAGTAGGGCATACAAATATTACAATAATAGATTGAGAAAGATAATTGGGAGTGCAAATGTCAGGGTGGATAAATGCAATTAGTGACATTTTAGATCTTATGGATATGATTTAGATAATCAGGATGAAAATAAAAATTAGGGAATGAAGCCTCAAACTCATAATCAAGTTCATATTTTTCTAGTAGATCAAGATGAAGAAGAAGAAAACACTAAAGCATAAACATAAGAGCCTGACATTCATGCAAATCCTAAGACTCCTAGGTATGTAATATTTAATCATTTAGAAAATAAGATATTTTGTCAGAGAAACAAAGGTGTTCAAACTAGAAGAAATATTGTTGAAGATAGAGTTGAGTATTGCTTGATTTCAAAGATTGAACCTAAAAATGTTGGTGAAGCATGTCAAGATGAACATTGGGTGAAAGAAATGAAAGAAGAGTTGAATCTGATTGAGAAGAACAAGACATGGATTCTATTTCCCAGACCTAGGGACAAGAATATGATTGGAACTAAATGGGTTTTCCAAAAAAAAATGAATGAAGATGGTGAAGTGGTCATAAATAACGCAAGATTTGTTTTTAAAGGATATTAAAAATGGAAGGTATTGACTTTGAAGAGAATTTTTCTCTCATGGCTAGAATTAAAGTTGTCATATTATTTCTTGCTTATGTTGCTTAAAACTATTTCAAAGTATATCAGATGGATGTCAAATTTGTATTTTTGAATGGTGAATCAGAAGAAGTGTACACAGAGAAACCAGATGGATTTACATTGACTGATCAAAGAGATATGGTTTTCTGGTTGAAGAAAGATTTGTATGGGTTGAAGCAAACCCCTAGAGCTTGGTATGCGAGATTGGATAATTTTCTACTGAAGCTTGGATTTAACAAAGGTATTACTAATATTAATTTTTATTTTAAGATTGATCATGATAATCTTTTGGTTGTTGAAGTTTTTTTATGATATTATCTTTGGAGGGAATGACAAGTTGAGAAAAGAGTTTTCCAATGAAATGCAAAATTAATTTGAGATGTTTATGATTGGAGAGATGAAATTTTTTCTTGGACTGCAAATCACACAGTCAGATAATGAAATCTTTGTATCTCAGTCCAAGTATGTGAAAGAGTTGTTGAAGAAATTTGGTATGGAAGATTCAAATCCAGTTGGTACTCATATGGTGAACAGATGCAAGTTGATAAAGGATGATGATTCTCCTAAGGCAAATAAGACCAAATACTGATCTATGATTGGTAGATTACTTTATTTGACTCAGACTAGACCTGATATCATGAGTGTTGTATGTATTATTACTATATTTCAAGTAGATCGTAAGGAATCTCATGTTGTTTCTATTAAAATAATATTCAAATATTTAAAAGGGATAGTTGATTATGGCCTATGGTATCCTAAAGATGATGATTTTACCTTGAGTGATTTTAATTATATTGATTGGGCATGTAATGTGTATGATAAAAAGAGTAATAGTGGTGGTGCATTTTTCTTGGGTAAGAGATTAATTTCATGGTTGAGAAAAATACAAAAAATTATCTCACAATCTACTACAGAGACAAAATATGTCGTTGTTGCAATCAATTGTACTCAAGTGGTATGAATGAAACAGATTTTCAAAGATATCAGAGTAGATTATGATGAGCCTATTTATATCTACTATGACAATTCAAGTGTAATTAACATTCCTAAGTATCTAGCTCTGCATTCAAAGAAAAAGCATATATATATCAACTTTCACTTTTCGAGAGAGAAGGTAAATGAGAAGGAAGTCGGATTGGAGTATGTGCCTACTAAGGAACATATAGAAGATATCTTCATGAAGCCTTTGCCTAAAGACTCTTTTGAGTATCTCAGAACTAAGTCAGGGGTTCTTTCATATATGTGCATTTCCATTGATGTCAAAGGAGGAGAGATAGTCATGTGAAAAATAAAGGGAGAGAAAGTTTCAGTAACGAGAGATTATTGGTAAAGTTTTTGATTTGATTTCTTTGACATTAATTTTTTTTCACATCATATGTTGCCATCAATGCCAAATATTGGTAGAATAATATGCATATATGTGTTGTCATTGATGTTTTTTCAATGATTTCAACATATTTTGATTTTTTTGATAGTGTTCCTGAGATGTTCAATGAGTTGTTTGGTTTGGTATAGACATTGTATTGAAGATTAGTATATGTGGATATGTGTGTTGTATTTTGGGATGTTTTTAGATGATTCTATTCAAATTTCATAGGTTCATATGGTGATTTGATTAGTTTATGGATTTCTATGTTGAGACTGGTATTTTGGATGTTCAGAGGTGATAGTGTGACAGTATTTTGATCTGTGGTGCTTCGCATTGCAATATTTTATTATGTGGATCTGTGTAGTGTGTTTGGGAAATTGACATGTGTTGGAAAGTTGGATTTGTTTTTATTGATGTCAACATGTCAACATGTCTACTGTTATGTTTCTTATGTCTAATATGTTGTTTGGATGTTCAGTTTGAAGATCAGATAGTTTTGATATCTATCATCATGAATTTTGGTTGACAGATATGCAGTTTTGCCAGTAATACAAAATGTTCAAATGAATGGAAAAAGAAGGTTAATAAATATTCAAGGATTAGCACACCTCATGGGATTATCTAGAGGTTGTCTATATATTTCATTTAAATTTTTAGTTTATTACATGATGATTTGATCAGGTTATAGTGTCACAGATGAAGACTAGTTATTTTGTTGATTTCCAGCAAACATAGTTATAGAGTTGCAGAGATTGCTTTTGCGCACGTGTTGTAGATTATAACTTTGGTTGCAAAGATAGGAATGTGTTAAGGACACAGAAAGTTTTGAAGGAAATATAAATATGTATACCATTGAAATGGTTTGTCATTCTAATGATCCACAAGGCAGTTACACATATTTTAGTGGAGGATGACAATGTTCTTGAAAATTTATCATAAGATGTTGGTAGATCCAATGGGTGCAATGGATTTGTTTGTTTGTCTGAGATAAATGATGCCTTAGAATGATTTAGTATTATGTGCCTAATGAGTTGGCAGCTTAGATTAATCAAGGTGACCAAGTTCAATGAATCTAAGTTATGTTTTTGTGATCTTAGCCGAGATGCTAAGAAAATATTCTAAAGTGGTTTATAAGAGATCGGTAATATGTTTTATGGTTATGTTCATGATCTCGAGATGTTATTGATGGATCTAAGGGATGTTTGGAAAGCACACAAATATCCTGATGGTTTATTTTGGTGCTGAGAGAAGAATGATTAGGGATTAGGTTCCATCAACCTAGTTCTTGGTAAATATGGTGAATTAGGGTTTGATTGATGTGTCGTGTGTATGCACCAATATTTTTGAGACCATGAAAGAAAGTGTATTCTATTGAAGAATTTGTATAGATCTAATGAAGGTTTTATTTCTTGTCTTTGGTGTGGCAGAAAGAATTGTAGTGAGAGATCTTAATGTACTGAAAAGGAACTAGCTGAGGCATAGTGAGATGCTATTACATAATTTATGAATTATTAGAATGGTGTCTAAAAATTGTTTGTAAGTTAGTGAGACTATTTAATTGTAATTATAAGTTAGTGTGACATCCTTAGGGTGCGCGCCCTAGGCAAATTGAGTAGTGAACTCTAGGAAATGTGCCTGAATGCAAGTGCATTCCTCATATTGTAATAAGCTATACTTCTAACAAGGTATCATTCTTATTGTGGGTATTATTCCCACCGTGGTTTTTACCCTAGTTTGGGTTTCCTCAATAAAAATATTTGTATTATGTGGTATTGATATTTTCTTATTTGTGTTTACATGCTTTACATTTTGTAAATAAGTAATAACAATTTATGTGATTAAGGGTTTTATGCTTGAAGGGTTTAAGGGTTTTAGAGTTTAAGTATTTTGGAAGCAAGGGATTCATCCCCACCTTATTAGTTGCTTGATGCATATTTTCTACAGTTTATATTAGAGCTATTCCCTTGAAGGAGGCCTAACAACTTGAGGGAGTTTCAAAGATGACATCATATAAGAAAGATACTCCAAGATTTAATACAAAATAACTATGCACTATGGAAGAATTGAATGATTCTAAATCTCATATGTATTTATGAATACTTTTGGAGGATTAAAAATAATTCACATATACCTCCTTAGAATCCTACAACTCCTTATGAGATCACTGATGTCAAAGAGAACATTAGGGCCAAAGAAGATTTTCTAAGTGCATTGACTGATGAAGAGATGACTAATGTCATGGAATTGGAGACAACTTATAAGATATGGGAGAAGCTGGAGATTCTTTATGAAGGAGATACAAAAGTGAAGATGGAAAAGTTGGAGAGCTTGAAAGGAAAGTATGAGGCTATGAAGTTGAGTGAGGATGAGAATATCTCCTCTTACATGCTGAAGGTAAATGAGATAGTATGCACTATTAGATGTGTTGGAGGAACACTTGATGAGGATGAGATTGTTTCAAAAGTTCTAAGATATTTAAATCCTGCTTATGACAACATGGTTGTAGCTATTGAAGAAATAAGGACAATGACTAATGTGACAAGAGAAAAGCTAGTTGGGAAGCTTAGAACATTTGAGTTGGGTTCAATAAGTGGTGCACTACCCAAGAATGAAACAACTTTCAAAGCCACTGTGTCTGGAAGGAATATGCAGAGATTAGATCTGGTTGATAAACCTATAAGGAAATTGTCAAGATGGGAACAAGAGTTGTGTTAGAGCTCTAAATTTTTGCAAAATTTAGAGTTCCTTATAATGATAAAAGTTGCCAAAATTCAGAAAAACACACTTGCATATCCTATTAGTCTCATAAGAATTTACCTTGTGATCACATTTATTCCTTGCAAATAAGCTCATATGAATATTCTCTACCCTTGAAAATCAAAACTAATTTGTTTCTCAAATACTAAGTTTTAGGGATCTATAGTAACTTTATAGTTCACATATTGAAAATCTCTCAGATAACCATTTTCTAAAGTAAATATCTGAGCACCTAATAAATTTCCTGTCAAGATGATTTCCAATACAAGTCTCTACATGAAAATGATTCTCCCTGCCAATTTGCAAGACCCCAGGACATCATTCACTATTTTTCTCAGACCCGATCCATTTGCAATTTATTAAGCCGGTTACTAAAACATTACAAAATCTATCAAAATGACCTTTTGCAGACCTTAGTATTGCACACCCATATGACATTCACTCCAAATTGGTTGGTCCCCACAATTATCCATATTACAAAGATCTCCTATGAATATTTTGAAAGCCTTGAGAGTCCATTTGATATTTTCCAAGGAGTAAACCAAATGGGATTTTTTCAGTTTGTTATCTTAACAAAAGGGAAAAAAATTGTTGCAAAGCCCTCTTTAAAATTTTATATTTATTAGTTGGATAAATATCATGTCAAATGAATTATTCCTTGTAATTCTCTATATGAAAGTGTTCTTTTATGCTGAATTGCAGAACTTCATAAATTAGTCTGATACATTTTCGAGATCAAAAGTAAAGGAGAGATAAAAGAGTTTAGCAGTTAAAGTTTTCATAAAACATTTTGAGGCCATCTTTGACAGTGGATATCTCGGACCCCTAGATGAATTTTCTGGTTGACAAGTCATTTAAAATGATTCTCTAGTTTGTTTATTGAGGAAACATCAGTGAAGAAGCAGATGTATTCTGAATTGGTTGAAGTCCATTTGGAGAATGATCGCATGGGGTCTTCTGTAATGCCGTCTCTAAACAATAGCAAAGCCTCAACATCCCTCTTCTCATGTTCAACTTTGCGTAGCATCATGTGATCATTCACAATAGAAAACCCCCTTGTGTGTGTCGATATGCGGACGGGAGAGCCAAAATGTCAATGGGAAATTTGTGGACCTGAAAATGTTATGCAATTTAGTTTATCAAAAGGTGCAATTGGAATTGGTAATTTCAATTCCACTTTTTGAGGTGGAAAATCTTTATGTTCATTTTGGGTCAAAATGAGCATGCGAAATGCTCTATTTTAATTCTGATTTTTCAAAACAAACTGCAAATTGGGAAAATTTGGAATTTGAATCTCCCAATTTCAGTTCAATTCTACCAACCAAATGGGGCTCGGGTTTCCATATGGAAATCATGGTTTTTGCAGATTTGGCATTCAAGTTAATACAGTTGACAGACGTTGTAATCTCATAGATGTAAATGCCCTTATAAAATGCATGCAAATCGTGATTGAGAAAATGAAATAAAATGGCTAGAGGATGAGAATGATCTAAAAGAGTCTTTACTGTGAAGTCATCTGAAAAAGTTGCATGAGATGAAAAATAATTATATGGAAGCACTGTTTGGAATGCTAAATGATTCCATGACGTAAAAGAATAATTCTACAGTAGACATAAACACAAGGAGTGTATTTTCTGAGCATGGTTAGCATGATTTTGACCTAAAATTGTTGGCTTCAAAGTAGTTTATCACATCCTAAAATTGGCAGCTTTAATCTTTAGGGTTACCAAATAAATTTTCATTCATAAAAGGGTTGTAACGGTCTGAAGCGCTCCTTCATTTCTTATAAGAAGGAAATAAGGACCGAAATGGAATCATCATCACAATGTAAATCATATCATTATCAAGACACTATTATACCTTCTGCAGTATGATTTTCTTCTAGTAAATATAATCAGTACTTCTCTTTTCTTTTCAATTATGGAAATTCTTATTTTGATTAGTTCTCATTTCTGATTATGTAAAAACGGGTTTTACAAGGACCCAAAACCTTTAACAAAGTTTTAAATGGATATTGAAATAAAGATCAACAGTATCTGTGCCATAGCACCTAGATAAAACAACCAAAAAAAATTAAGAGTCCTACAACCTAGTAACAAAAAAAACATAAAAAGAAATAGACAGGGACAACAAAAAGATAGGGTACAAGACATTACAACTAAATGCTCTTCATTAAATCTTGTGCCTGGATCACCATGAGCTGCATCTTCTCTGCAGGGTTCTTGTTCTCTTCCAGCTCCTTATTGTCCTTGGATCCTAACTTTCTGGTGCTAACCCGAGTGTGTTTACCCAGTCCCACAACTTCCTTCTACTCTTTCCCATCTTTGTCACCCTTTTTTGTTCCATCTTCTCCAGGATCTTTGCATGCTCAATATAGACCTGAAGGCATACCAGGCATTGCTCCCCTATTTTGCACATGGTGTCTTCCAGCTTTTCCACTCTGTTATGCAACATATGGATCTTTCATTCAACGTCGCCCTCCACCACCTTTTTCTCTTTCTCCTTCAATCTCTTTTGCATTTCACAAACTTTAGCCACCATTTCCAAAAAGGCATCATTTCTGCCCACTACATCTTTTAGCTCATCGAGACAAACTGCATCTGGTTTGTCCCCAACACCGATTTTTGAATGAGATTTACCTCACCTCTCATGTTCTATATTTTCTTTTTAATATTAACAATTTCATCCAACATTTTACCCAAAGTGTAGGTAAAGTTCAGCAAGCAATTTTTATTTTTGGTAATATCATCCAACCCACTAATATCCTTACCAAACTCCACATTAGTAGGGATATCAACACCTTTGGTCTCAGTATCTTTTTCCATATTGTTCACAATATCCTCCACACTCTGGTTGACACCCATTTGCAGATTCTCCTCTGTATTCTCCATGGGTATTTTCTCTTCACCTGTATTGCCTACGTCATCCTCCTCTTTTCCCTCTTCCCCTGTATCATTCCCCAAATTAATCTCAGTGCTCTATTCCTTTTCCATGTTTTCATCCTCTTCCGAGGACATAATAATTCTCCTTTTTCTTGGGGTTTTTTCTTTTTTATTCTTCTTAATTTTACCCCCACACTTCCTTTTCTTGCCCCCTTTTCCTTTTGTATCCTCATACTCATCATCTTCAGAATCCTTCTCTGTTTCAGAATCCTCCACAATAGTCTTCTTCAGAATCTTCTTAGAAGATGAGCCTTTTGTCTTCTTAGGAGTTTGATGCCCAAAAGGTAATTCCTATGCATCCTCCATTTTCTCCCCAGACATATTTTCTTCCTCATCTCCTTCTATGTCCTCCTCATCCCTAACAATCCTCTTCAGAAAGGGTTTCTCCACCTTTTTTGTATTGACAAGGTCAAAAATAAGAAGCATGAGGCCCTAGTGTGAAACATGATCACCTTTTAGGTCCTTCTGAAGACTAGTTATGGTGAAATCAGCGAGCTCAACAAGTAGAAAGGAAGGCTAATTTTAACATTATGCCTAAAGTGGTTCAACAACATAAAGTGATGTCCATAAGCTCTGGTAAACCTACCATCAAGTGTTATGTAATTGATAATAGAAAATTGATTAGTTCTCAGTTATAACCATTTAGAGTAAGTGGTGTTTATTTTAAATCCCTGTGTGAAGATTTTTATGTTGTGGTTGCAAGTTAGAAGAGAATAAAATACATTTGAGACAAAAGGTAGATATTTGTATTTTATTCTGATTGGTCTTTCTAGGAGAGTTAAATTTAGTCAGACTAAATATGATTGAAGACATATAATTGCAGCATAGAGGGTTAGATAATTGACAGACTCGCTAAGGGAGGGTTTAGAAATTATCTTTCAGAGTTATATGTAGGGTCAAAGGAGGGGTGACTCTATTTCCCAAGGGATAGGAAGTCACTATTCAATTTGCATAAATAACTATATTCATAAATAATTGAAGCATAAAGTAAATTTCAAATACAAACATAAAAGGATCAACTAAAGTTGAAGAAGATTAATAGTCTAAAAAATATTAGAATAAGTTGAACAAATCAGTAAGAAAAACTATCCTAAAGATATATGCCACTTTAGGATAAAATCTAAATTATAATACAAAACATTATCTTCTATAAAAAGGACCAATTATAATATTTATTTGGTGAATAGGTTCACCACCTAGGTTTTGTAGAGCTTGAAGAGCAAAGGAGTCCAACCATAATTTGATTAATCTTGTTAGTTGGCTAGATCAATTGGAGGATTTGAGCATTGAGTAAGTCATACTCATAGAATTTCCCAATCTGTTGATTTGGACCAACAAGTTGAAAGAAATAGAAGAGGAAGATAGAGATCTTGAAGAATTGGAAGCTAAGTTTACAAAAAGTATGTATTACAGAGAAAGAGCTCTTTCTAGAAGTAAGTACAAAGGAAAGTTTCTTTTCAAATGTTTTTCATGTGGTAAGGTAGGACATTAAGCATCTAGGTTTCCTACTAGAGTTCCTAAGTACAAGTATGAGCTTAAGAATAGGGAAATAAGATGTTATTATGCCCTATATGATGAAGGAATTATTAATGATGAATCTAATGAAGCTGATACAAATGATGATGAATTTACTTTCATTGTTGTCAAGGAAGAAGGTAATAAGTACTATAATATTGATGATGTACTGTATGTAGAAGGTTTGAAACATAATATTCTCATTGTTGATTAGAAAATGGACAACGACTATGGTTTTCATTTCAAAAATGACATGTGTAATATCTTAAATAATTATGGAATGGAGATTTCTACTGGATCCAAGACAAGAGGTAACGTATTTCTTTCGAATAGTGGTCAAAAGACTTGTTTGATTTCTTAAATAGATGACATTTAATTATGGCATAAGAGGTTGTGTGATGTGAACTTTGACAATATCGTTGCTAAAATTTATACTTTTTTGTTGGAGATTTTCCTAAGATGAAGAATTTTGCTAACAATTTTTTCAAGGAATGCCAATTGGGTGGCAAAAAAGAGATACTTTTCACTCTAAGAAAGAAAATTCAAATGGATTTCTTGATCTTGTTCATACTAATTTGTGTGGCCCTACAAAGATTAGAATCTTTCAAGGAGATAGATATTTTATTCTATTTATCAATGATTATTCAAATATGGTATGGATGACCTTTTTGAAGGAGAAGTTAGAAGCTTTTGGTAAGTTTAACGCCTTCAAGTCAATGGTGGAGAATGAGACTGGTCTGAATTGAAGAAGTTGAGATCAGACAAAGGTGGAGAGTTTACATCAAATGAGTTCAACAATTTTTGTGAGATGCATGGAATCAAGAGACAATTGTATGCTCCTAGGACTCCCTAATAGAATGGTGTAGCAGAGAAGAAGAGAAGATCAATTCTATAAATTGTTAGGACCATGATGTTGGAGAGGAATTTTCCACATATATTTTGGAGATAAGTTGTGAGAAATGGAGTATACACTCTTAACCAAGTGCAGATCAAAGATGGAAATGGTAAGACACCTTATGAAATTTGATTTTGTCATGTGCCTACTATTAAATACTTCAGAATTTTTAGTAGTAAATGTTACATAAAGAGAGATGAAGATATATGAAAGTTTGATGCAAGAAGTGATGAAGGTATATTCCTTGGATAATCTACAAAAGTAGAGCATATAAATATTATAATAAAAGGTTGAAGAAGTTAATAGAAAGAATAAATACAAGGTGGATGAAAGTCTTGAAATTTTGACAAGACCTAGTGAATTTGAACGTAAGAGTGATAGTAGTGATGAACCATAACTAATTGAATTCTTGAAGATGTTAATTTGATCACTGAAATGTAGAAAGATAATACAAGACATTAAATTAGTTAATGGATTGTATTGTCATTGATTTCAACTTGATATAATATGATTGGTTATATTCAAAGTGTCAAAGACTTCAGAGAATCATAGAGATAAAAATTATGCTTTCAGTAATGCATAAAAGATCAGCATTCACTAAGTGACTACAAACACCAACGGGTAGTGCACCCCGACAGACAGAGAAACCCAAAAGTAAAGTCACAGTGATGCCCGAGTAAGAAACCCAACAAGCATTAGCGACATGAAAAATCACAAGCATTACCGATGAGAAGAACTTCACAGTGATGCCCGACGGAAAAAAAACCTTGATGGACAGACAACCTCGACAAAGATGCCCGAAGAGAACTGAAGTGTTGACCGAAGCTATCAATGAGTTAAAACACCGAAAGGAACTAAAGTTCAGAAATGACAAAACACTTAGCTGGAAATAGATAAATATAGAATTAACTGGTTGTTAACATTGTTTTCATTGAAAAGATAAAGCTAGAGATAAGTAAAAGATTTAAAGTTGTTTTATCTAGTTGTCAAGGAGAAATCTACAAGATAAAACTGGAGTAAAGCTTTAAAGAAAGATTGGCTAAGATTGAAGATCACGCCCAGAACAAGAAAGTCAAGAACCTAGAAATGGTGATATCATGTCTATAAAGAGACAATCTAATTCATTATGAATTAGGGGAGTGAATAGAGAAGAAGGATGCTGGAGAGAAACTAATGAAGAACAACTTCATACAGTCCTGATCAATCAAGCTGAGGAAAGAGCTAAATATTTTTGTGGACACCGAGGAATATAAAAGCACAACATCACCGAGTAGAAAGAAGTGGAAAAAAGTTATTGAAAAGATACAATGATCAGAAAGGTATTATGAGCTTACAATAGATCTTAAAATCTGCAAGTCTAAGTTGTATGTGTGAACAGATCATTTACTGTTTCAGTTTAACCATTGATTTAGAAAGTCTCTTAACTGAGAAAGACTTAAAAATCCTTTCTATATTGAGATACATCCCAAGGAGTATCCAAAGGTTTGATCATGAAGATAGCATGAGATGCCAGATACCATTTGAAAAACTACACTGGGTTTGGTCATAGAAGGTAGCATAGAGATGCCTAATATCAAGTGACAAACTATTCTATTTAAATCCTCTAACAAGGTCACACCTACCAGTGTGTTTGTAACCTTTAACAGGGCTGTCTCTTCACTGAGCTCACTTCAGAAGAGTAAAAATTTTGGGTTACCAGTCTCAAGTGATTTTTCCCTTACAGGGTTTCCACGTTAAAAATCCACGTGCCAATGTGTTTGTGAGTCATTACTTTAGTGTTTTGCATTACACATAACTAATCTAGATCAATCGGTGTACACTAAGTAATTTACTATATTTCAGTAAATGAAAGACTGCTAATCAGTAAATAGTATGAATAAGGTTTAAACAGTGAACTCTAAGAAGTAGTTATTTGTTAAGAATGTTTAAAGGCATTCATCTTGTAGGACTGAATATAACTAGAGGCTTAATAATGTGGTACTAATTTTTTGGGTTGATTTATTGGAATATTGTTGAGGCCACTAATTCACCCCCCCTCTCAGTTATTCTAACAATTGGTATTAGAGCTTGTGTGCTTAGAAAGGGAGTTTAACAGCTCAAGCAAAAGATCACAAGATGAATGAACGAGATGTGCCCAAGTTGAATAAAGACAACTTTGCATCATGAAAAAGAAGAATAGGACTCCACCTATGAGGTATTGGTAATCTAGATATTGAATATGTGTTTCTTACAGGACCTCACACACTTGAACAATTGAGAGAAACACATGAGCATAATTTCATGATGATAGAACTTGCTTCCTCACTCTCCAATGCTGAGTTTGAAGATGTCAAAACCTGCACCTCTATAAAGCAAATGTGGGATAAATTGAAGCCGGTACATGGAGGAGATGCTAATGTACTAAGAGCCAAGGAAAAAAGCCTAAGAGGGAGGTTTGATGACCTAAGGATGAAAGAAGGAGAAAATATCACTCAGTATAGTTATAGAATCAAAGAGGTAGTCAATGCTATTCAAGGAGTTGGAGGTGTACTTGAAGAAGAGACAGTGGTAAGTAAAATCCTAAGAACCTTACTGCCTGTATATGCTATTGTATTGTCTTAAAATGGAAGCACTTCCATGTTAAGAGAATTTATCCCTACTTAGGGGTTGTTTTTGACCTCCATCATATCATCCTCCCATTTCTCCATCATCTCATGCTTCTGTACTGGTTCAGGACCCTGATTGGGCCTCTCCGAGCACCTCCTACCCCACCTGGCATATTTTCCAGGGGTTTTAACCTCCTGGGTCAAGGTCAACCTCAACCTTGACCTAGGTTAGGGTCAACCTTGACCCTAACCTAGGTTAGGGTTGACCTCGACCTTGACCTGGGTCCCCATTTCAAAACAGGAAACTTGTCGGCTGTCGGGGGTCATCAAAAATTTAGTTTTCCCTCTTCCAGGTTGGCTGTTTTGGGTTCTGAAGTGTTGATTCCTAAATTATGTTTAATATAGGTCCTTCTCTAGGGGCATTGGTCTAATTGGAATTTAATTATCCTATGTTTACCTCCTTAGAAGATTGTGCCCTAATTTCATATAAAAGGAAGCATTTCTCTCTCATTTTCTCTAAGCATTACGAGTTATCAACTAGGTGATCAAGTGAAGTTCAAGTATCCATTTTTCTACATATTTCCAAGCTCTCAAGGTGTTCAAGTCCTCTTCTCTAGCATTCAATTCCTCCATTGAAGATCAAAGATTAAAGCTTTCAAGCCTTTGAAGGGATTTGGTTCAAGCATTCAAGATTCATCATTCAAACCCTAGATCTAGCCATCATGATGGTGTGATCTTCCTTCAAGATCCTTTGTGCATCCTCAAGACTCTTTCATCATCTCTTCAAAGTGGATTTCAAGCATACAATCATGGAGTTTTATGGTCCTTATTTAGTTCATACTTTCATACCTTCATACTTACATTTGAATTACAATTACATATCCATTGAATATCATAGCTTCATTATTAGATTCAATTCTAATACTTGCTAGCATTATGTACTTTATTGATTTCAAGGTGAATTCTTAAAATTGGGGTTTGAACAAGGCAAACCCCTCCCCCACAACAAACAATCCTCTTTTTATTGTAGGAACAGGTTCAGGATTACAATTTTGAGACCGGATCTGGATACCCTTTTCGGCTTTCTTGCGGACGGTGCGAACAAATTTTCTATCATACCTATGCAGGTCAGGGTCGACATTATTGGGTTAGGGTTAACATTTGTGGGTCAAGGTCAACCTTTTTCATAAGATGACATCATAATGGAAAAATATTTCTGGGTTTTGTTCGTCTCTGCATTCCAGTTCAAGATCAACTATCAGTTTTTCCAGAAATTGTCTACAGACCTCAGAAAACAACATTCTTTGATCTATAATATTTCAAGGTTAGTGCATTTCTCCTATTTCTTTAATTAATTTCATATATCATTTCCATACTTATAATTAAAAAAATTTAAGGTATCTCCTTTGATTCCAAATAGTTGATTCATTTGTGCATTAGCCCTTCCTTGGGGTTGATCAACTTGGATCTTCCATTTGTGCATTTGAGGGTAAAAAGGAACATCTTATCTTCTCCTTAATCACAATTGCAATAATTAATCAATACAATTCAATTAAGTATAAGGAATTCAATACATTCTAGACAATTTAAAGGACAATTTACACATCAATGCATTACATTTCAAGATAATCAATCAAATCATTTCTTAATACATTATACATTAACATATCTCTATTTCAATCCCCTTTACATTTTTATATGTACACATCATTAACACACAAAACACACCTTCATTTTTATATTCTACAGCTATTAGAGTACCTTCTATACAAGAAATGAGAGTAGTTGCAAACAATAATGTTACTCTAGGTAGTCTGATTGTTAGACTGATTCCATTTGAAATGAATAACTTTGATAATAGTGTCTTACCTTCTATAGAATCTGCATTCAAATCTTCATTGAAAATAAGTAAGTCAAGTCATAAACACACTATGAGGAATGATAGTGAAAGTGATAGTGATGACCAAGGACTTGATCAGATTGAAGCACTAATGGAATGAAGATTGTAGAGAGGAAAAGATAGATATAAAGGTAAATTACCACTTGCATGTCTTAATTGTAAAGAGGTTAGACACTTTGCTACAAGATGTCCTAATAGAAGAAAAGATGACAAAAGTAATGACATAACATATTAAAAGAAGTTTGACCGAGGTGATAACATATATTATTGAAGCAACCGACAATCTGACAGAAGAGATACTCTGATGAAGGGTGCTCCCCTTAATGCCACAAACACACAACAGAAACAGAGAAGCAACAATAATTTGCAAGAACAGAAAATGGGCTTCTTATTATCTCCACAAATGTGGAATTACAAACTTTCAGAATTACAATATGCAAAGCCACATGGGAATTCCCCTTACAATATTCTATAGGACAAAGCCTCGA
>MU225350.1:207197-243955 GCA_018584345.1 Thuja plicata
TCTTCTTCTGGATTCAAAACTTCAACTTCTTCTTGATCATCATTTCCTTCTTTGGCTTCATCCTCACTTTCGTTTCTAACATTAAGATTCATTCCTCTGTGAATCTCTTCTTGCAATGCTCACACTTTTCTCTGGAGCTCTCTAACCTCAGGTGTCACAATGCTAGCTCTTCCGCCACGTTCCCTTCGTGGAGGTATTTTTGCGATGCACGGTGAAACCCTAACCATGGTCCTGGTGCAAACTGCCTCATAGTCGGTGATCTATTTACACACTCAGGAACTTCTTGCTCTGATACCACTTGATAAAGGGCACTACTGCTCTGATACCACTTGATGAAGGGTGCTCCCCTTAATGCCACAAACACATAACAGAAACAGAGAAGCAAAAACAATTTGGAAGAATAGAAAATGGGCTTCTTATTATCTCCACAAATGTGGAATTACAAACTTTTAGAATTACAATATGTAAATCCACATGGGCCTTCCCCTTACAATATTCTGTAGGACAAAGCCTTGAATTATTACCCAGATCTACCCAGAACTGCCCTAGAAAACACCACGGGCCTTTCTTAAATAGGCAATTTTCCACCGCCCAAGAAGGTTCCAGAAATCTAGACATTAAGGCCGACTACCCTTAGCATTTAATTATTTTTCACTTTTATTACAAAAGGGTCCGCTTTAAATATTTACAAAACATGAGATTAGGTAGCCCAACTTCTGGAAGCCATAACTTTTGAACCGTAGCTCCGATTGGCTATTATAACCACTTTTTAGAAAGGGGAGATCGCGATCTACAATGCCTAACTAGCGAAACGTGAGTCAGTCGGGGGTTCAACCTCAATCTAGAGCATCTAAGGTCCTGAAAATTGAGTTCAAAGATTTTGCACCCTAAAATATCAACAGTAAATCCTTAATAACTTCGCCAATACAGATGATCTGGCAATGAAATTCAACTGGCATTCTTATATGACTAAGATGAACCTTCACCTAGAAAATTAGAACATTCTGAGTTCAAACGACCAACTTACTAAAAATAGTAAGTTTCCAAATATAGCATCTTTGTACAAAATATCCCTTATTGAATAGAAAAACACATATTTTTGGGTGATGGAAGATTGCCCTTACACCCATGATGCTCCTGTATCATACCCGATACTACAAGGACAAAGGAAAAAAAACTTGTTACCTAGCTAAGAACATAGCTGACGATACTGACATTGAATATGATGAAGACATTGAGATGGTATTTGTAGCCATGAAGGATGATTTAGATGAAGAAGAAAGGTATGTAGAGACTGCACTCATATCTAACATTAGTAAGAATGATGTCTAGATTATAGATAATGGCTACACTAACCACATGAATGGTGATAAACAGATGTTTGAAACTTTTGAGTACTATAATGGTGGATCAAGAAGAATGGGTAATGACACACCTTGTCCAGTTGAAGGTAAAGAAACTATAATGCTGAATAACCTGATCAAATGTGAAAATTCATACTGGGTAAAAGGAATTAATTATAATCTGTTAAGTGTTTCACAGCTGAATAACACAGGTCACCAAGTAGCATTTGAAAATAAGAAGGCAAAGATCTTCAATGAATTAGGAAGGTTGATCGAAACTGGTGAATAAACAAAAGGTAACCTTTTCTATCTTGATGAAAATAACACCACTTGTTTAATGGTTAGAAACAAAGACATATGGTTGTGGCATAAAAGACTATGCCATGTGAGTTTTGACAACATGATAAAGATAAGAAATAAAAGGAAGGTAAGAGGCTTACCGAGCATGTCAAAGCCTAAACATATCATGTGCAAGAATTGTCAAAAAGGTAAAATGACAAAGTCTAGTTTCAAGATTAAAGCCCATACATCAAATGCAATTCTAGAATTCATCCATACTAATTTATGTGGACCCATGAGGATAAAGAGTTACTATGGTGATAGGTATTTCATTCTCTTTGTAGATGATTATTCTAGAATGATCACAGTTAAATGTTCTTAAAAGATAAATTAGAAGTATTCAAAATATTTAAATGGTATAAGGATATGGTAGAAAAACAAAATGGTAAGGAATTGAAATGCTTAAGATCAGATAGAGGAGGGTAATTTTTTTCAGATGAATTCACTAACTTCTATAATGACCATGGAATTAAAAGATAGTTTTCTGTACCAAGAACACCATAATAAAATGGAATTGCTGAAAGGAGAAACAGATCAATTGTTGACTATGCAAGAACAGTGATGATTGAGAAAAGAATCACTCAACATTTCTGGAGGGAAGCTGTCAGTACTGTTGTCTACACATTAAATAGAGTAAAATTGAAGAAGGACACAAAGAAGACACCCTATGAGCTATGGTATGGTTACACACACAATGTAAGTTACTTTTCAAAAAATTTGGTAGTCAATGTTATATTTTGAAAGATGATAGAAATGGAAAGCTTGACTCCAAATGTGAAGAAGGTATCTTTCTATGGTATTCCACCAAAAGCAAGGCTTATAAATGTCTTAACAAGTCCTCTAACAAGATCATTGAAAGTGAAAATGTAAGAATAGATGAATTTGTAGAAAAGAATGATAAGGAAAGATAAAAAGAACCAGAAGACTACAACATGTTTGTTTATACTGAAGAACCTGACACTCTACCCAAGCAACACTATATCGGTCCTGAGCAACAGAACATTCCACCTGAGCATTAGGCTGTAATTACTAAAGATCAGAATGAAGGTCAAGATGATGATCAGAATGGTGGACAATGACCTGAACTACAACTTGCCAAGTATGTCAGAAGACATCATCCATAGAATCAAATCATAGGAGACAAGAAGGCTGGAATGAGAACAAGAAGTAAGTCACTAAACACTAGATGTTTACTTTGTGATTTTGAGACTAAATTTGTTAATAATGCACTTGAAAATGAAGAATGGGTCAGTACTATGAATGAAGAGATAGAACAGATTGAGAAGAACAGTACATGGACATTAGTACCAAGACCCGATGACAAGAATGTCATCGGTACCGAATGGATATTCAGAAACAAGATGAATGCAAATGGAGAAGTCACAAGAAATAAAGAAAGGTTAGTATGCAAGGGGTATGCACAAGAAGAAGGTATTGATTATGGTGAAACCTTCGCACATTTTTCTAGACTAGAAGGAGTAAGAATCTTACTTTCTTATGCTACATTCAAAGGATTCAAGGTATACCAGATGGATGTCAAATCTGCAATCCTATATGGAATATTGGAAGAAGAGGTATACATTGAAAAAACAGAAGGGTTTGTTGATCCAAACAAGAGAAACATGGTATGTAGACTGCATAAATCCTTGTATGGATTGAAACAAGCACCTAGAGCCTGGTATGAAAGACTTCACTCCTATCTCATAAGCATTGAATTTGTAAGAACAAGTGAAAATAACAATCTATACTTAAAAGAAGATACTGATGGTAATATTCTAATTGCTGAAATATTTTTTGATGATATCATATTTGGAGGGAATGAAATGTTATGTAAATCCTTTGCTAATGAAATGAGAAAAGATTTTAAGACGTCTATGTTTGGGGAGATCAAAATTTTTTTTGGTCTACAGATTCTTCAACAAGATGTAGGCATATATATCACTCAATCCAAATACATCAAGGAAGTGTTAAAGATATTCAAGATGGAAGATTCCAAACCAGTTGGAACACCTATGGCAACTGGATGTAAGCTGATAAAAGAAGACAAATAAAAAGAGGTAAATTAGACCTTGTATAGATCAATGATTGAAAAACTAATTTATGATGTTCATACTAGACCATATATAACACATGCAGTTGGAATAGTTGCAAGATTCTTTGCTAATTCAAAAGAATCACATATGACTGTTGTCAAAGGAGTTATAAGATATCTAAAGAACACTGAGGACTATGGCTTATCGTATAAAAGAGAAGGAAAATTTGAGCTTCAAGTCTATACAGATGTTGATTGGGTTGGAAACTTAGATGACCGAAAGAGAACAATTGGAGGAGCATTCTTCATGGGTGATAGACTTGTCACATGGATTATCAAGAAGCAAGGATGCATCTCATAATCTACTACAGAAGAAGAATATGTGGCTATGGCTGCAAATTGCTCTAATATTGCATGGATCAAACAATTACTAGAAGGTATGAATATGAAGATTCTTGAACTAGTGATTATCTAATGTGATAATACTAATGCAATTAACATTTCTAATAATCATGTCATGGATGCTAATACTAAGAATATAGAAATCAAGTATCATTACTTAAGAGAATGAGTGAAAGCAAAAGAAGTGATACTGGAATATGTTCAATCCAAGGAACAATTAGCTGACATATTTACCAAGCCATTACTAAAAGATACATTTGAGTACCTGAGACAGAGACTAGGGGTCCAACCCTTGTCTATCATTCAGTAAGCTAACTAGGGAATTGCATCAGCCTATACACAAATTAGAAAATCATTCTTGTCGACTGCAAAGATACATCTGTACATAGCAAGGTACAAATCTGCATCAAAAATCAGAGTCACTGTATTGTTGATGGATAGGGAAATTCAAGGAGTATATTATAAAAAGGATGGAAGAATTGTTTGGCATTGTTGTTAAAGGGAGAGAGATTATATCCATTGTCCATATGAAATATTCATTAGAATTATCTAAAGGGAGATAATATCAAAAGGGAAATTTGTAACCTGTAAAGAAGAGAATATCAAAAGGGAGAGAAGTATCATAAGGAAGAGATGACTTATTGTTGTCAAAGGAAAAAAAGATAATCAAGGAGAGGAATAGTCAAAGGGAGAGAAAAAATTAGAGAAAGAATCAAAAGCTGCTACATCTATCCATTGAAGGGATTGAAAGATTGAAGAAGACACTCTGCAAGAAACAAATCTAAGCTATATGAGCTTACCAAGAGCCAGACATTTGTATTGGTTATAAAAAAAATATTTGGGAGAGATTGATGAACTACAACTTGATATATTTCATATTTTATTAGTAATAATATAGTGTGATAATGTAGTATGTTTCCATCAATGCCAAAGGGAGAGATTGATGAACCAAAACTAATTGAATGTTTGAAGATGTTAAGTTGATCACCGAAATGCAGAAAGATAATACAAGATATTAAATCAGTTAATGGATTGTATTTTCATTGATGTCAACTTGATATAATCTGATTGGCTATATTCAAAGTGTCAAAGACTTCAGAGAATCAGATAGATAAATATTATGCTTTTAGTAATGCATAAAAGATCATCATTCACTAAGTGACTACAAACACCGATGAGTAGTGCACCCTGACGGATAGAGAAACCTGAAAAATAAAGTCACAGTGATGCCCGAGAAAGAAACCCAACAAGCATTACTGATGAGAAAAATCACAAGCATTATCGGCAAGAAGAAATTTATAGTGATGCCCGACAGACAGACAACCCCGACGGAGATGCCCGTAGAGAACTAAAGTGCGAACTGAAGCTATCAAAGAGTTAAAACACCGTAAAGAACTGAAGTTCAAAAATGACAAAACACTTAGCTGGCAAGAGATAAATATAGATTTAACTAGTTATTAACATTGTTTTCATCGACAAGATAAAGCTAGAGATAATTAAAAGATTTAAAGCTATTTTATCGAGTTGTCAAGGAGAAATCCATGAGATAAAATTTGAGTAAAGCTTTAAAGCAAGATTGGCTAAGATTGCGGATCATGCAAAGAACAAGAAATTCAAGAACCTAGAAAAAATGATATCATGTCTATAAAGAGACAATCTAATTCATTTTGAATTAGGGGAGTGAATAGAGAAGAATGATGTTGGAGAGAAATTGATGAAGAAAAACTTCATACAGTCTTGATCAATCAAGCTGAGGAAAGAGCTAAAGTTTTATGTGGACACCGAGCAATAGAGAAGCACAACATCACCAAGTAGAAAGAAGTGGAGCAAAGGTATTGAAAATATACATTGATCAGAAAGGTATTATGAGCTTACAATAGATCTGAAAATCTACAAGTCTAAGTTGTATGTGTGAACAGATCATTTACTATTTCAATTTAACCATTGATTTAGAAAGTCTCTTAACCGAGAAGGACTTAAAAATCCTTTCTATATTGAGATACATCCCAAGGAGTATCAAAAGGTTTGATCATGAAGATAGCATGAGATGCCAGATACCATTTGAAAAACTACACTGGGTTTGGTCATAGAAGGTAGCATAGAGATGCTCGATATCAAGTGACAAACTATTCTATTTAAATCCTCTAACAAGTTCACACCCAAAAGTGTGTTTGTAACCTTGAATAGGGTTGGCTCTTCTCCAAACTCACTTTAGAAGAGTGAAAATTTTGGGTTACCGGTCCCATGTAGTTTTGCCTTTAACAGGGTTTCCACGTTAAAAATCCATGTGTCAATATGTTTGTGAGTCATTACTTTAGTGTTTTGCATTACACATAACTAATCTGGATTGATCGCTATACACTAAGTAATTTAGTGTATTTTGGTAAATGAAAGAATTTTAATCAATAAATAGTAAGAATAAGGTTTAAACAATGAACTCTGAGCAATAGTTATTTGTTAAGATTGTTTAAAGGCATTCATATTTTAGGACTGAAGATAAGTAGAGGCTTAATATTGTGGTACTAAGTTTTTGGGTTGATTTATTGGAATATTGTTGAGGCCACTGATTCACCCCCCCTCTCAATTATTCTAACAAGTAGTGATCAGACACAACATCAGCAAGTGAATAATTTAAGTCCAATTTCATAAAAAATGCAAAAGATGAAGCCTATACAAGTGGGGAAGAAAAATACAATGTATATAAGACCAAATCACAATTAAAATAATATCATTGGTGATAGGAAAAAAGGAGTCCAGACAAGAAGAAGAGTTGCATAAGATATGATATGCTTGATGTTACACACTGAACCCACGAATGTAACAAAAGCCTGCAAAGATGATTTTATTGGGTTAAATAAATCAAGGAAGAGTTAACACAAAATGATAAAATTGACACATGGGTTCTTGTTCCAAGACCTAAAGACAAGAATTTTATTTGTAATAAATGGGTATTAAAAAATAATATAAATGAAGAAGGAAAATTTGTGAGGAATAAAGCAAGGTTGGTGCGCAAAGGTCACTCTTAGATAGAAGGGATTTAATATGAAGAAACATTTGCACTAGTAATAAGGATGGAAGGAGTTAGACTATTTATAACTAATGCAACCCATAATAACTTCATAGTGTATCAGATGGATGTCAAGTTAGAATTCTTAAATGGTGAGTTAGAAGAAGAGGTATACATAGATTAGCCTGATGGTTTTACTCTGAGTAAAGAACATGATATGGTGTGTTTATTGAAGAGATTATTTTATGAACTAAAGAAAGGCCCTAGAGACTAGTACTCTAGATTGGACAAGTATTTTATCAAGCTTGGATTCAAAAAAGGTACTACAGATAGTAATTTGTATTTTAAAATTTTTATTTTAGAAGTATTTGCTGATGACAGTATCTTTGGTGGACATGATAAGTTAAGTTAATAGTTTGCATTAGATATGCAGAATGAGTTGGAAATTTCTATGATAGGAGAAATGAAATTCTTTCTAGGCCTTGAAGTTCTGAAAAAGGAATTTCCATGACTCAATCTAAATATTTGAGGGAATTTCTAAGAAATTTTGGGATGGATGACTCAAAAATTGTGGGAACACCTATGGTGATAGGATGAAAGCTATTAATAGATGATAATTCCCCTAAGGTTAATCAATTTTATGATCCATTTTGTCTAGAATATGTGTTTCAATGTAGTTGCTCTTGTCCAAATGATAAAAGTTGATCTTCATCTTTGATTATCATTGGGTGTCTTCACTTGGCATGAAGATAATGGTTCAATTTTGTCAGTCCTACTTTTCCATTTGGGGATTTACATTGGGAGTATTCATTGGGAAGATGTATTTTGGGAAAACTAATGATTTATTACATGGTGTGTCTACATTTTACAATGTTTCAGACCTTGGAAGATGTGTGATAGTGTGTGAAATGTTTCTAAAGTAGTGAAATATGTGTTAAGTTATTTTTAGGTCCTCTCTATCTCCTATATTGGACAATCTTCACCACAATTGGTTTTGGTGTCCAACTTGATAGGACCTATGTTTTTACTACGCTCTAGCATACCTAGTTGATACTTTCAATGTAAAGATGATGGTATATATAGAAGATCAATTTGATGATGAAAGTGTGGAAGGTTTTGTAGATCATGTTGGTGTTTTAAAATGTTTTACCCTTTATAAGATACCAATATACCTTTAGATATATTTTGAAGAGTGGTTAGATCCAAATATCAGAAAATATAAGGTAGCTAGACCAACTATAGGGACAAGACTACCCTCTACACTTTTGGTTTTGCAAGACCAAGGTAGGTACACCTAATCCAGCACAATATACAACACTTCACAACTCTTTCTAGATTTAAATAGAAAAAATGGTAAGAAAGTACTTTAAAATGATAACCACTCATTCATTGACTCTCCATTACCATGAAGAACATACAAAACCTGACCAAAAAACTCAAAAGGATTCTTAGATGGTTTTGATTTAAGCTTTCCATAATATAGCCAAACCCAATGAAACATGTGTCACTGTAGAATGGTGCAGGGCACCTCCTGAAAGTTCCTTTTCTTTATTTTATGTTTGTAATAAGGTGCATCCTTGAGATCACCCTTGTGTGTGTGTAGTTGTGTGGGTCTATGATGTAAGGTGAAGGACCTAAGGTGAAGTTATAAACCTAGGTTCCTAAAACTAGAGTTAGACCATATTTGTTTAAGGATTTTAAGGTTTGGTTAGAAGTTATGTTTTAAGTCCTTAGTTAGGTTCTTGTATTTTTTTTAACCTCTCCCACATCCTTGGGGGTCAGTGAACTTAGCATTCTCCAAAATAGAAAATTTCCTTCATGATTACCAAAATTTGTCTTTTTGCAAAGTTGCATGAGCAACTTTTGCAAAATATTGCTCGAGAAATGAAAAATTATTTGTAACAAACCTCACCCACTTTATAAAGCATCTAAAATTCTTAGAGGATTCTTTTAGGAGAGAGGATTCCTTCCATAAAGGTTAGAATACACCGTGTACGAATTTTGATGTTCAAGCAAGGAAATAGAAGAGTGTTTTGAGTCATTTCTGCATGGTATGGCCTGGTATGGATTCATTTTGAAGATCCAATTGCAAAATTTTGTAATTATTTGAGTCTACTAACCATTCTAGTTGGTTTGAAGTGTTGTTTTTAAGTTAGTGAGAAGTTATAGATTTTACTTGGTTGTTGTCTGAGAAACCAAGGCTCTACTGGGTCAGTCCCAAAGATGTGATCCTAACAAGATCTTTATCCAGTGGATCTCCTCAGCCACATGGAAAATTCTATTTAGAATCATGGTCTTTAAGAATCTAGAAGATCAGACTCTCACTCTTATTCCTACTATTTATGAAGTCAAGCCCTAGGCTAATTATCCCTATGTAATTAGCCTATCTTTTTGATACAGTCACATGCAGGAGTTATATGTGTATTGGGGGATTTAACCAAGGGTGGTTCTAGAATAAATTGGGGAAGGGGAAACCATCCAAAGCCCTACATTTCATTCATGAACCCACCTTCTACCACTTTCCTAACAAACCAAGCCTAAACTAGCTAATTAGGCTTGTCTGTTTTGTGAGAGTTCAAAGGTGCAGGAGTGAAGTGAGGTGCCAAGGCTTTGGGGGTTTACAATATCCATAAAGGGTGTTTAGAAACCCAATTATATATTCTAGATCCCACTGTCACAAAAATTTAAGTTCCAAAAACCCACTGGTTAGGGCTACAAGGAATCCTAAGCCATTTGGGATTCGACTAACCTTGGGTCTACATGACCAAACTCAGTGGTGGATTCCTAACACTTGGGGTCTATTAAGAGTCTCCAATCACTTGGGATGAATTTTTTAATCCTCTGGTGAATTTTTATACCTTGATGTATGGTTTAGGGAAAGAGTCCCTAAAAGAGAAATTGCTTGTTTCATAAATTTATTTGAAGAACCAAAAGGGAATAGGGGAAGTCTATTGACCCCTTGGAAAATTTAGGAGACATACTAAGAAGACTTGTGTAGAGTGGGATTGATCAATTTTTAAGTTTGAAGGAGTGATAAAGAGTTAGGACCCATTAAGGTCTTCTTGCAATGCTCTTTGCATCATAGAAGGTACTAATTCCTGATCAGTGCTTTATCCATTGGGCAATAGTTCTAATGTAGACGTAGAAAATAGAAACCAAATATTATTAAAGATTCAAAGCCATAAATACAAGTAACCTAGACCGAACACTTCTTATAAAATCCTTGTGAAAACCAAATGAACCTATGTCTTATCCAGATAAATATTTAATTTGATCCTTGATCAAAACTAAGGAATAACAACATACACATAGATAAACTCTATGCAATGAATCAAAAAATTCACAAATCAAGAAATAGGCACAAAGGAGAGACTTGAATCTAGAATATTTGTATCAAGTATGAAGAATCATTCTCCTGTATCAATTTGGTTCAAAACATACACCACTTCAATAAATGCAAAAGAACATAAACTTTCTATTCTATATTGACATAGTCTAGATGCAAATTTACTATATTCCTAACTGGAAATAGGTATGCAAATCAATTCTTTTCTTTACTTCCCAAATTTATAGCCCTTTCTAAATGATCTTGGAAATCCTTTTATAGAACAAGGATTTCAACAAGCCTCAAATCATTTAGGTCAAGAGTGATAGAAGTAATCTTCTAGGTGTGCTCACACAACTCCCAAGATAGGACCTAGTTTGTCACTATCCAATTTAGGTTCCTAATTCCAATTTAGGACCTTCCTAAGTCAATGGACACTCTATCTAAGACTCCTCCCAACTCTTATCAAAGAGTTATAATGTTGTGTTTTCACCTTGGATGACAACTATCTCAGTTTTGTCACAATACTCTCAAAGGGCTTGAAGAAACTATTCCATAGTTCTCCATACCAATACTCTCCATGCTACAAGGGAAATGTAGGAACTTTTTATGTCCTTCCTACATTCAAAAAACTCACAATTCATAAGTTTTTAGACCCAAAATGGTCGAATTCTTGAATTGTCTACGAACTGTCCTAATAGGCCTAGTAGTCCTATTAGCCCTATCTAGAGGGTTTTTCTGGATTAAATCTAAAAAATTGTTCCTAACCCCCAAAACTATTATTGGATCTAGATACCCTTTTTTAATACCTAAAGGATTTCTAAGGTCTTGGGTCTCCAACTCATCCGTACAATCCTATCCTAGAAAGTAGGGCTTTTAGGCCTTTTTTAGCTCTTCACAAGCTATGGTTTGATTTCTCCTCACAAATCAATCCAGATGGATTGGTCATGATCCAAAATCAATCCTAGGGACTCATAAGACCCTAATGAATCTATGAAATCACTTGGTTTAGTTCACCATATCATTCCCTTGTCTCTGCAATGATTTCTAACCTCTCATGCACCTAACTGAGTTGTCCTAACTCGCCTAGGGCATGAGTTTAAAAATAGCTTCACACCTTTCCAGACCTCCTACTCCTATATACATTATAAAAAAAGACTCCCCTATGCATTCCATTCAAACTGTTATGATTCCCATGGTTGAATTTCATGGGGGAGCCATGAAAGAAAAAATTGTCTATAAGAGACCAGCAGACTGGCTAATTAGAAAATAATCTCCTACAACTTGAATATTAACTCTAAATCACTAAAAAAATGAAAATAAAAGTCTTTTATCACTCCACACTACATGAATACAAAGCTAACTCTCATGGTTCAATCCATTACAACACCATTAACATGCAAAATGAGTCGACTATATACTATCTGCAAAGATCTCTTCTTCTTGCTCACAAAAACTTGATTACAATCACTCCCCCTCAGGATTCAAGCCTGAGAGTGTCTTAGATGAATTTATACACCATTATAGGCCATTTGGAATCATTTTTCACTCCTACAATTGAGGGGATCCAATGTTTCCAAGTTGCATGCAACATTTGCAAAAGTTGCAAATGTTGTCATGACAACTTTTGGCATCTTTTGCATTAACTATGCAAACTAGAATCTAGGACCTCTAGGCTATGTAGTTTGATGAAATAAAAACATTTAATGACCTTAAGGAATATTTTACATCACTCATGGTTCTAGAACACATTTTTGGACCCAAATCCCAACATTAGACCAACTAGGACTTAAACTAACAAAACAACTAACAAAGACTAATTGGTGACCTTAGTCCTAACATTAACTCACCTAGTCCACATGACCTACTAAGGCCTCAAAGAAAAAACACCTCTCTAACTTGGCTAAGGTCAGATACAAGCCAAAAACTTCTAAGGCTTGAGGATTTCCTAGATGCTCCTACATCATCCTCCCCTAAACAAAAGGATTCAATCCATCCTTGGATTGAGTAAGTTGAGGTCAATTCACAACTTCTTGAATTCAGATTCCTTGATCCATACTACATATGCATCAGATTTTCCTTTCCATTTGATCAAGTGTTCTTGATACTCCTTCATTTTGGTCTTCTTATAAACTCTGGAATCTAGAATTGTCTCTACTTGTTTGATTGGTGTTGAAGGAAAGTGTAAGTCTTCCACCTCTTGTATCACTTCATGTAGACTCTGATCAGCATCAGGGATTGGGTCTTTATACATCACCAAGTCTGCAACATTGAATACTGGAGACAAACCCAAATCTTTTGGTAGTTCCAATTTGTAAGCATTGGCTCCATACTTGTCAAGGATGACACATGGACCAATTCTCATCATTTTCAACTTATGTGGTGCTCCTTTCTAAAGTCTTGCCTTGTTTAGATGCACCATAACTAGATCTCCAACCTTAAAGTGAACATCCTTTCTTCTCTCATCTAGTTTGGTTTTGATCTTCTCTGTATTCTCAGTGAGTATCTTTCTGACTATTGCATGAACTTCTTGCATAGCATATGCAAAGTCCTCAGCATATCCACTACCTTTAGTTCCATCTTTAAGGTCTCTGAGTTCATGAATTCCTCTAGGATGGATGCCATATACAATCTCAAAAGGGATTTTCCCTGTGGTTCTATTGATAGTGTCATTATAATAATATTCTTCTTGTGCAATGAGTTGGTCCCATGTCTGACCATACTCCTTTGTCAAAAACCTTAGGAGATTGCCAAGGCTCCTATTTAATACCTCTGTCTAACCATCTGATTGAGGATGGTAGGCAGATCCAAATGATAATTTGGTTCCCAACTTCTACCAAAGGGTCTTCCAAAAGTGGCTCATAAAATTGGTGTCTCTGTCAAACATAATACTTAGTGGTAAACCATGAATCCTAACAACCTCCTTGAATAATAAGGAAGCTATTTAACTAGCATCATTCATTGTCTTGCATGGCACAAAGTGAGTCATCTTACTAAATCTATCTACAATCACATAGACACTATCCATTCCTTATCTAGTCTTGGGTAGACCTACCACAAAATCCATACTTAGGCATTCCTATGGTCTGGTTGGAATGGGTAAGGGTTGATATAGGCCTACATTTGTAGAGGTTCCTTTGGCCTTCTGACAGATAACACATCCCTCCACATATCTTTTCACATCCATGTTCATCTTAGGCCAAAAATAAAATCTTTGGACTAACTCCTAAGTTTTATTGATCCCAAAATGGCCACTAAGTGCACCATTATGTTTCTCTTGTATGAGATTCATTCTCATTGACCCCCTTGGGACACACAACTGACCCCCTTTAAAAAAAATACTAGACTACAAAGTGTATTCAAAGTATTGACTATGGAAATAGTTTTTATACTCTTGACATACCTTATAGATGTTTGCAAAGTCCTCATCTTCTTCATACATGTCCTTGAAGTTGTCAATCCCCATAATATGTAGTTGAATCTCCTAAATGGTCAATGCTCTTCTGCTCAAAGCATCTGCAACTTTATTCTACAACCCTTTCTTGTGTTTTATGTTGAATGTATATTCTTTTAGGTATTCAACCCACGTCATGTTCTTATGACTCAATTTGTCTTGTGAGTTCAAGAAACTCAATGCTTGGTTTTCAGAGTAGACTATAAACTCCTTTGGAAATAGGTAATACCTCCATTTTCTCAATGAGTGGACCAAAGCATACATCTCTAGGTCATAAGAAGAATATCTCTTCTTAGCTTCACTCAACTTCTCTGAATGGAAGGCCACTATTCTTCCCTCCTGACTTAGGACTACTCCAATTGCCACATTGCTGGCATCACACTCCACTCTAAATAATTTTTCAAAGCTTGGTAGCACTAGAATTGGTTGAGTTTCTATCTTATTTTTCAGTAGTTCAAAACCACTATTAGCTTGCTCATTCAAAACAAATTTGGTCTTCATGCCTCCCTTGATTGTATCTAACATAGGAGCACATATTGCACTAAATTGTTTAATAAATTTTCTATAGTATTGTGCAAGACCATGAAAGCTTCTTACCTCAGTGCTTGTCCTTGGATTAGGCAGTTTATGATGGCCTCAACCTTGCTTGGATCCATTTTTAAGTTACCTTATGATAGTACAAAGCCAAGGTACACCAGCTCTGTCTTAATGAACTCACACTTTTCTAAGTTGATCATCAACTTCTCCTCCTGCAACTTCTTAAATACTAATGCCAAGTGATTAAGGTGCTCTTCTCTTGTCTTACTATAGATGAGTATATCATCTAAGTAAACCACTATGAACTTCCCATTGTACTCTTTAAGTACTTCATTCATCAACCTCATGAAATTTAATGGAGCATTTGATAGGACAAATGACATGACTAGCCATTCATATAGTCCTTCAGTAGTTTTTAAGGTTGTCTTCCACTCATCCCTTTCATTCACCCTTATTTGATGGTATCTACTTTTTAAGTCTATCTTTGTGAAGCACCTAGCCCCTCCTAGATAGTCCATTAGGTCTTCTATCCTAGGGATAAGGAACCTATACCTAATGGTAATCCTATTGATTTATCTGGAGTCTATACATAACCTCCAAGTTCCCCCTTTCTTAGGTCCTAGGATTGTGGGTACGACACAAGGGATAATGATCTTTCTTATAAGGCCTTATTCTAACAATTCTTGAACTTTCCTAGCTATATCTTCATTCTATTGGGGAGTCATTTTATAGGCTACCTTATTGGGTAGGGTGGCTCCAGGGATTAGGTCAATTTGGTGGCTTACTAACCTCTTAGGTGGTAAGGTGGTTGGTTGTCCATCACTCACTATCGCTTGATACTTCACTAGCATCTCCTGAACTTCCTTGGGCAACTCTGTCTTCTTTATGATTTGTTTGCAACTTCCTTAGGCTTCAACACCAGTGCAAAGCCAATTCCTTCTCCTTCATCTAGGGCCTCTAAGAACTTGTTTTCACCCACCATAAGAACATTTGGGCCATTAGACTTCACTTCTAAATCTTCCAACAGTGACTAAATCTTATATGTCACATTGTCTTTCTTGAAAGTGTAGGAATTTTTCACACCATTATGCATAGCCATCCAGTCAAATTGTCATGGTCTACCTAGGATAAAGTGACATGCGTCCATAGGTAAGACATCACATAAAAACTTATCTTTATATCTCCCAATGGAGAATTCCACCCAAGATTGTTCATTAAATAG
This sequence comes from Thuja plicata, assembly GCA_018584345.1. NCBI lineage: Eukaryota > Viridiplantae > Streptophyta > Pinopsida > Cupressales > Cupressaceae > Thuja > Thuja plicata. The sequence continues at coordinate 222,859 of MU225350.1, forward strand.
GACATGTTGTCCTTTGTTAAGCCATGTGACTTTATAAGGGTTGGTGTGGGGTATCCTTGTCATGTTTAGCTTGCGGACCGCCTCCTCTGACACTATATTTTTAGTTGATCCTGAGTCTATGATGACTCTACACACCTTTCCCATCATTTTACACTTCAATCTAAAGAGTTCTCTTCTCTGACTACTCTCTTCCTTCATTGGTTCCTTTATGAGAGTTCTCCTCATCATAAGGTTTTCTCCCTCCTCTGATTCCAATGGGACTTCAGGGTTCTTATTACCACTTGTCTCTTCATGAACATAGTTCACTCTTTTGTCACCTCCTTGTGAAGAACTTACCTTCTTTGGACACCTATATGCTGGATGCCCCAGCTGGTTACAATGATAACACTTCATATTGGAAAAATATTTGCCACTCCCTTGATTACTTCCCCTTCCTCTATTATTAGAGTTTCTTCCTTTGCTTTAGCTTCCTCTATTGAAGTTCCCTTCATGCTATTCAGTAAGCTTAGTCTCAAAATGTCCTTTGGATTCAGAGCTTCTTCCTCCATAGTTACTTCTTTGTCCTCTGGTGTCTCTTCCTCTACCTCTTCCTCTTGAGGTGTTGGAATCTTATTTCTTCTTTAGTTTATCCTCCACCTTGATAGCAATTTGGTGGCACTTCTATACTGTATCAAGAGTCAAGAGACTCATTTCATCTTGAATGGTCCATTTGAGGCCATTAAGATACCTTGCTACTTTCACCTTCTCATCTTCTGCTATCCTTAACCTCATACAAAGTCTTTGGAATTCTTCAGTGTAAGAGTTGACATATAGGTCCTTCTACCTTAGACCTTGTCTTCTCTTATGGATTTGGATTTCATAATTCTTCAAAATGTAAGCCTCTCTTACTTTTTCTACCATAGCTTTCCATGAAGCAATAAGCTTCTTCCCATCCTTCTCACTTTCATCTTGGATGAACTTCCACCAAGTGAGAGATGATCCTCTAAATCTTACTTTGGAAACATTCACTCTTTGAGCCTCTGTGATTCCATCACAATCAAAATGGTTTTCTAATCCCTCTATCTAATCAAGAACTACTTCTGGTTTCATTTTTCCACTAAAAATGGGGACTCCCTCCAAATCTTTACCACTCATAGCTTTCAGAGCTTTCAAGAATGGTTCTTGTTTAATGACAAGGTCTACTTTAGGGATTTCATCTTCTATAAAATATCCTTTCCTTTCCCATCAACCTTGTCTAACACTTCATCTTCCTTCACATAAACATCATCAAATTTTTGTTCAAGCTGAGCCAATCTATCTCGGAGTAACCTATTTTCCTCCTTTTTTTCATACACTTTCTTTTCTAGTTCAACATTTTTCACCATTTTTTATTCTCCAATGGATTCTGTAGGCTGAAACATTAACCACAAGCCTAATCAAAGAGGCTCTGATACCAATCTAATAGAAGTAAACTCCTAGGTGTGCTCACACAACTCCCAAGATAGGACCTAGTTTGTCACTATCCAATTTAGGTTCCTAATTCCAATTTAGGACCTTCCTAAGTCAATGGAAAATCTATCCAAGACTCCTCCCAACTCTTATCAAAGAGTTACAATGTTGTGTTTTCACCTTGGATGATAACTATCTCAGTTTTGTCACAATGCTCTCAAAGGGCTTGAGGAAACTATTCCATATTTCTCCATACCAATACTCTCCATGCTACAATGGAAATGTAGGAACTTGTGATGTCCTTCCTACATTCAAAAAACTCACAATTCATAAGTTTTTAGACCCAAAATGGTCAAGTTCTTGAATTGTCTCCACACTGTCCTAATAGGCCTAGTAGTCCTATTAGCCCTATCTAGAGGGTTTTTCTGGATTAAATCTAAAAAATTGTTCCTGACCAAAAATATTATTGGATCCAGATACCCTTTTCAAATACCTAAAGGATTTCTAAGGTCTTGGGTCTCCAACTCATCCGTACAATCCTATCCTAGAAAGTAGGGCTTTTAGGCCTATTTTAGCTCTTCACAAGCTATGGTCTGATTTCTCCTCAAAAATCAATCCAGATGGATTGGTCATGATTTGAACTTGATCCTAGGGACTCATAAGACCCTAATTACTCTCTAACATCACTTGGTTCAGTTCACCATATCATTTCCTTGTCTCTACAATGATTTCTAACCTTTCATGCACCTAACCGAGCTGTCCTAACTCACCTAGAGCATGAGTTTAAAAATAGCTTCACACCTTTATAGACCTCCTAATACTATATAAATTATATAAAAAGACTCCCCTATGCATTCCATTCAACCTTTTATGATTCCCAAGGTTGAATTTCATGGGGGAGCCATGAAAGAAAAAATTGTCTGTAAGAGACCAGCAGACTGGCTAATTAGCAAATAATTTCCTAAAACTTGAATATTAACTCTAAACTACTAACACACTGAAAATAAAAGTCTTGTATCACTCCACACTACATGAATCCACATATAACTCTCATGGTTCAATCCAATAAAACACCATTAACATGTAAAATGAGTCGACTGTATACTATCTGCAGAGATCTCTTCTTCTTGCTCACAAAAACTTGATTACAATCACTCCCCCTTGGGAATCAAGCCTGAGAGTGTCTTAGATGAATTTATCCACCATTCTAGGCCATTTTTAATCATTTCCCAATCCTACAATTAAGGGGATCCAATGTTGAGAGTTGCATGCAACATTTGCAAAAGTTGCAAAAGTTGTGTTGGTAAACATATTGTTCTTTTTGAATTTAACTCTCAAATACCCAAATCTGAAAGAAATGATTAGATACCAATAGTTGGATAATCTATCATCAGGTTGATATATTTCCTCTGAATTGAAAGGTACAGCTCCCTTATAAATGATATTCAATGAATTTGTTTATTCCTAAATTAACTGGGTACGTTCTTAACCTGAGAACGGAAGAGGAAAACCAAGCTAGCCCCAAACAAGACTGACTTAGGCAATAAATCCAGCTCTAAACCTAGCCAATCCCAGAGATCCACACATCTTATGACTTCCTGGCATTGGAAATGCAAAATGAATGCTGAAAATGCAAAGTAAATGAAACTGAAATGAAATGAAGATCAAACATTCTTATTTCTGCGAAGTGAATGGATGAAATACTCATATTCGAAACCCATTCCCCATCTAACTCCAAGATGCAAGATGATTTTTACAATGTGAGTGCTACAATTCCCAGATTGAATGCAAACAGAGAAATTAATACTCAAACCCTCAAATTTGATGTAAAACTCCCTTTTATTATAAACATTCAAATAATAATACTCAGACTATTATGAACTCACAACTTGTTTTCTAAAATCATTACAGAAATCCTAACATTTCATCTCCAAATGAAAATATGATAACCAATGCTCTCTCTCCTCCTTAGCACTCTATCTCTGGCAGAAAAGAAGAATCCCTCCTTCCAGAAAAGATTTACAATAAATAGATCTTCCAACAACTTTTCAGTTTTCCCATGTCTATTTGGTTCTGTAACCATTCAATTTGTAACTGAATCTTGGTCTTTTTTTAATTCCATTCTTCCACGAGTTAAGAAAATTATTCCATTATATCTTTTGGACATATAGCATTAGATTAAAATTATTTCCCTTATTTATGGGTATTTTTGATGACCAAGACACCTATGCTCAATTTGATATCTTTATAGCTCTGGGACAGCCATGACATTGCTTAGTGTCCCACTCTTAGATTATGATGGAAACCTAGCTTACAATGTCGATTGTGTCATTATGTTCCCGTCAAAGTCATTCTTGACTCTTCCTGGATTCAAAGATCCATACACTTCTTTTATATACTTGATCACATCATCAAAGCCTATGGAGATAGTTGAATGTTCTCCCTTGAATCAATCCCCTATTTTGCAAAAAAGAATTTGAATCTCCTTTTGTCTCCTTATCTTCAATAGGCATATCAAACTTCATGCTTCAATATTGGATTTTCCATTAGATATCATCAAACTGTGTCAATCTGCAATATTGAATACAAATCCCCTACGACCGGTCTTCTAAGGGCATGAGAGCTATCGATTCTCTGCATCAAACTTATGCCTCATATGCATAATTTCCACCATAAATAGATCAATTGGTTCTTCGGGTTTTTTAAATGCAAAGCACTGTATTTACACCATTTTCTTCTGTTCTTTGCTCAAATAAATATTGTGTAGAGTAGAACGCATTAAGCATGTACATCATTTGGACACATTTACAATTTACAGGGCTTTGCTTAGTCTCGATCAGTGAGTCAATTTCTAAAATCTAAACTCAAATCTTCATTCCTTTATGAGTTTGAATTGAATCATGTGAAGGCATTATGGATACCACCGAGTTGTTGTCAGAATTCACCTCTTCTGCTACAGGTCTCTTCTTATATTTGCATCCAATGGCTTCATCTTTGCTCCATTATTTATCTAGAAACTCCATTTGGCCGCGAAACCTTCTGTCGGGATTTCTTTATGATGAGAGCTCGAAATCTTCATGATTATTGACTATACTATATAATGAGATAGCCCGTTGCGTCCCATGATCAAGTATGTTGTCGGACGACCTCTGTTTCTGAGTGATCCGCTTAATAGCTTGTACCATCATTGATATTTGTTAACTAGATGCATGAAACTTGGCGTCTGCCCTATGGTGAAGGTTCTTTGGAAGTGTTCAATATGTTTTCCCTTCTCATTTGTGTTAATTTGGGTTTGGTAAGACTAATTTTTCTTCGGCGGAAAATCTCAAATTTGTTGCTCCAGCAGCAGAAAACTTCACTTTGGGTGCGAAAAGCACAGTGAACTTCCCATTTCCTACTTCTTTGCAATTCACCTCTCATGCCTTTGGTCTTTCTTTGTGTTGATGGGAAACAAGCATGATCGATTGGTTATGTAACAATTGCTCCCCTATTCATGCTTAATGTTGCTGTCCATGCTCGATAGAAAATCCTGAATGGAATGCTTTAGCAGAAAAAATCAAATGGAGTGTTTCAGCGGAGAATTTCAAAAGTGCTTCTCCCAGAAAATGGAAAATGAGCACCTCTATTGCATAAAAGTTGAAGAGTACTTCCCCGACATTTATTGACTTCATGGTGAGTCTCCTCCATAATCATCACCGCATCAAATCTTCTTGTATCCCTAGTGCCTTCACCTTTGGGGAATTTTGTAACTGCCATCCATACCAAATGAATAACTCTCCATCTCATTAACATTTTTATTTAGGTGAGACTCTGTATCCTTCAGGAAATTTGAATTCACCATCGCCATTTGTACCAAATGAAAAAGCCTTTCTATATACGTGGCATATACAAGTATCCTTCAAAGATAACGTATTTGAAATGATCACCGGAAGCAATATGCTATGTTTTAGTATATGAGTTCATCCTCCAACAAAGAAGACACCTACCATGAACTCGAGCCTTGTGTATTTTGCCATCGCGATTCTAGTCTTAATCGACCAAGGGGTGATCTAGAGTATAATCTATATGCAATTTACTTATGGATTTTGTATCCTTGTAGATGCGACTTTGGCTCGATCTAGAGGAAAAATCAATCACTGAGACCGTAAGCTTGTATTTTATTCTTCATATGTTTTCCAAGTTCGGGCATCATTGTTTAATTATAAAAATGGCAACATTTCCACTCCAACTCTCTATTTCCAGTCTTTGGGGAATTAATTCTTCATGCTCAGGTCTGTGTGATTTCATTTGGCTTTTGCATTTTCTATGAGTATGTCCGAGTTGAATGGGACCCGTGTCTTATTTTATCATACTTAAATCATGTGCCAAACAGTAGATATGTGCTCTGGGTGCGGTCCTTGAGTTGGAAATGATTCTAAGAAATGTTTGTGTCTTTAATCTCTACATGGTCAGGCTTGGATATATTTATGAATGCAGGATGAATGGTAACTGATCGAAAGGAGGCCCATAAACTCTATTGATCAAGTTCCATGCTTCAAATCAAGCCTGATCATTCAATTTCTTTGTTTGCATACAATCACCTTCATCTGGTATCCATGACTCCTTTAAGATTTTAATCACAAAGAACTGACATGAAATTTCCAATTTTAAATGTAAAGGCCAATCATAATTTCTCTGCAATTCATTTTCCACCACTTGTCCATAGGAAATTCTCATATTTTTGCAATGTTGGAAGATGAAAACATCTAATGAAGAGCAGGGGTTTTCGTATACTTTAAGCATTTCAGCCCACCGGGTTGCTCATGCTTTGGGACTTGCAATTTTGACTTCCCCTGTTTCTTTCTATATCACCTATCAAGCAGTGTTGGTCTATGTCACTTTATTCAAGTTAACAATACTTTCACTTTTGTTATGAATGTTGAATACTTTGCAATCTGTCAATTGTTTTCTGCAAGAATTCCTAAAGCTTTGTCTTAACTGTTGTCCTTGCTACCATTTTTAACATCTCCTTATCTGGTGTGTCTTCCATGATTACCAAAGTATTTGAACTTTAGACTGACTAATTTAGATCTACATATCATATCTTCAAACATTGAACCAATCCAAGAGACATTGTGAGGAGGAATCAAAGAACGTTGAGGGAATCATTCATGGGAGGCGACTTTAAAGTTTTAAAAAAATGGTGTACTAAAAGTGCGCCTACAACTGGCTCTGAATGGGGATTATTTGCTGCAAATTACGTAAAGAATTCATTATCTCTAGCAAAAGACAAGTGCCTTATCCATTGGGCTACAGGGTCTAGGCAAAAAGAGGGTAACATAGAGCTGCTTGCCGGGAGGGCAGAGGAGAGCAAGGGAAAAACCAAAACTGAGAAAGCGGAAAGGCTAAGCTAAGCACACTAAAACTTATGAAAGAAAAATTATTTACAAATAGGTGAGGCAACCTCACCAAAAGAAGAGAAAGCGGGAAGAAGCTCACACATGACCATTAACTGGTAAGGAGAAGTATGAACCTTTCTGGGAAAGAAACTTGTGCTCCAACAAGCTACAACAAAACCATTTCTTTTTGAAAACTTCATCATAACTGAAAGTGAATTCGAAAACATGCTGAAAATATGTGACCCAAAAATCTCCTCCAAATAACCATGCTTCATCATAAACCTCTAACTTTTTAGAATTCTCGTGCACATAACTTTTAAAACATCTCGCTACTCTTTGCTGAAAACAACCATAATCACAACTCTCTGAAAAAGGGACTACAACATACTCACATTCCAGATTTTCAACATGATCATTTTTGATATAAATTTCAAAAGATAGACCAAGGTTGGAAAAATTAGAATATTCAAATGATTCTGGAAAAGTTACGGCATCATACTGACATTCACCATGATCTTTAATAGCACTTTCAGATTTCAAATCAAGACTGAAATAAAATGATTCTTCATCGCACATAGGGTCAATCCGGATTGAAATATCTTTTTTATTCTTTGCATTTATCAAGTCTAAAAAATCTTTATCCCGAATTAAAGAGTTTGCTCCTGAATTAGCCATAGAAGAAATCTTACATTTGGCTAACTCCAAAAATCGATTAACTTCCATTTCATGACAAAGAAAAATGTAATCCAACTTTTCAACTTCTTCATGATGCTACAATATTTCATTAGACACTGAAAATCCTTGTACAAAATATGTTCTTGCGTCTGCTTTTTCAACCACATTCCCAAACTTAGAAGAATTATTATCAAAACATGCTTCAGTTTTATCCTCAATACATATTTCATCAAGAAGATTCAAATTGACACTCTCTTTAAAAGAAAATGATTCTAAAATAGGCTCATCATAAACTTGTGTAGATTGAAAATCATCCTTACTATTATCTTCTTCAAACTTGAAAGTTTCATATTCTGCTTGTGCATAAACTAAAGGAGGATTTTCATAAGCGAATTTATACAGAGAATCATCACTATTTTCATCAAATCTAAAACTTTCAATATCAGGAGCAAAAGAAAGCATATGAAAATCTTGTTTTTCTACTTTGCTTACTGTTTCTTTGCTGCTATCAAGAATCTCTTTGTTCATCAAAATTTGTTCTTCTTGAAACTGGAATACTTCCTGCTCTCCAAGAACCAAGCAATTGACTGATATTGGTTCTTCATTTACTAGTTTCTCTTTAGGTATATTTTCTGGAACAAATTTCCCTTTCTTTTGATCTTGGACATTGAAAAACATTTGGATCACGCAGTTTAGCATCAGGGCAGATTGGTGATCTTCAAAGAAACCCAATCCCTTCTTTTCACCTTCAACAATACTCTCTTTAAAGGCAATCCAAAGGAATTGCAAATTTGGATCCCTTTCAGCATTTATCTCTTCGGCTGTAGGCATCTTTTTGGTTTTCTTTCTTGGCTGAACCTCTTGTTCACTCAAGACTGAAAAATTATAAGAAACAAGGTCATGTGGAACTTCTAAAACTTCATCATCATCCACCTTCAATTCTTTACTTAACTGCAACACTCTTTTCTCGCAATGCTGCAACAACTTTGCTTTCACTTCCAGCTCTTTCATCTTGTGATACCTGGCACAAACACTTCTCCATAACAGAACTGGTACATGATCTTCTTCCATTCTCAAATTCATCTTTCTCCCGCGAGTAATGCTTTCTCTAAAAGCATCAAACAAATCATGCAATACTAGATCATGCGTTTGGTGAAGTTCAATAAAAGAAGGATCTGGCCTTCCTCTTTTCACAACTTTAATGGGAATGGTCTTGTTCAATTAGAGTCGCCAATCTCCTGCAAGTAGAGATAATAATAATTCTGAAAATGAAAGCATTGGACTCTTCAACCAAAAATTATGAGAATCAAAACAGAGTCGCCAATCTCTAGCAGAGATAATAATAATAAAACTGAGGAAACAATCTTCAGCACTAATCTTCTTTTCTGCCTCCCCAGCAGAGTCGCCAAAAATCTGTTGGTAAACAGATTGTTCTTTTTGAATTTAACTCTCAAATACCCAAATCTAAAAGAAACGATTAGATACCAAAAATTGGATAATCTATCATCAGGTTGATAGATTTCCTCTGAATTGAAAGGTACAGCTCCCTTATAAATGATATTCAATGAATTTGTTTATTCCTAAATTAACTGGGTACATTCTTAACCTAAGAACGGAAGAGGAAAACCAAGCCAGCCCCAAACAAGACTGACTCAGGCAATAAATCCAACTCTAAACCTAACCAATCCCAGAGATCCACACATCTTATGACTTCCCGGCATTGGAAATGCAAAATGAATGCTGAAAATGCAAAGTAAATGAAACTAAAATGAAATGAAGATCAAACACTCTTATTTCTGTGAAGTGAATGGATGAAATACTCATATTCGAAACCCATTCCCCATCTAACTCCAAGATGCAAGATGATGTTTACAATGCGAGTGCAACAATTCCCAAATTGAATACAAACAGAGAAATTAATACTGAAACTCTCAGATTTGATGTAAAACTCCCTTTTATTATAAACATTCAAATAATAATACTCAGACTATTATGAACTCACAATTTTTTTGCTAAAATCATTATAGAAATCCTAACATTTAATCTCAAAATGCAAATATGATAACCAATGCTCTCTCTCCTCCTTAGCACTCTGTCTCTGGCAGAAAAGAAGAAACCCTCCTTCCAGAAAATATTTACAATAAATAGATCTTCCAACAACTTTTTAGTTTTCCCATGTCTATTCGGTTCTGTAACCGTTCAATTTGTAACTGAATCTTGGTCTTTTTTTAATTCCATTCTTCCATGAGTTAAGAAAAGTATTCCATTATATCTTTTGGACATATGGCATTAGATTAAAATTATTTCCCTTATTTATGGGTATTTTTGATGACCAAGACACCTATGCTCAATTTGACATCTTTATAGCTCTGGGATAGCCACAACATTGCTTAGTGTCCCACTCTTAGATTATGATGGAAAACTAGCTTACAAAATCGATTGTGTCATTATGTGCCCGTCAAAGTCATTCTTGACTCTTCCTGGATTCAAATATCCATACACTTCTTTTATAGACTTGATCACATCATCAAAGCCTATGGAGATAGTTGAATGTTCTCCCTTTAACCGATCCTCTCTTTTGCAAAAATGAATTCAAATCTCCTTTTCTTTGCTTATCTTCAATAGGCATATCAAAATTCATGCTTCAATATTGAAGTTTCCATTAGATATCATCAAACTGTGTCAATCTACAATATTGAATACAAATCCCCTACCGCCAGTCTTCTAAGGGCATGAGAGCTATCGATTCTCTGCATCAAACTTATGCCTCATATGCATAATTTCCACCATAAATAGATCAATTGGTTCTTCAGGTTTTTTGAATGCAAATCACTGTATTTACACCGTTTGCTTCTGATCTTTGCTCAAATCAGGATTGTGTAGAGCAGAACACATTAAGCATGTACATCATTTGGACACATTTACAATTTATGGGGATTTGCTTAGTCTCGATCAGTGAGTCAATTTCTAAAATCTAAACTCAAATCTTCATTCCTTTATGAGTTTGAATTGAATCATGCGAAGGCATTATGGATACCACCGAGTTGTTGTCAGAATTCACCTCTTCTGCTGCAGGTCTCTTCTTATATTTGCATCCGATGGCTTCATCTTTGCTCCATTATTTATCTGGAAACTCCATTTGGCTTCGAAACCTTCTGTCAGGATTTCTTTATGATGAGAGCTCAAAAGCTTCATGATTATTGACTATACTGTATAATGAGATAGCCCGTTGCGTCCCATGATCAGGTATGTTGTCAGATGACCTTTGTTTCTGAGTGATCTGCTTAATAGCTTGTACCATCATTGATATTTGTTAACCAGATGCATGAAACTTGGCGTCTGCCCCATGGTGAAGGTTCTTTGGAAGTGTTCAATATGTTTTCCCTTCTCATTTGTGTTAATTTGGGTTTGGTAAGACTAATGTTTCTTCGGCGGAAAATCTCAAATTCACTGCTCCAGCGGCGGAAAACTTCACTTTGGGTGTGAAAAGCGCAGTGAACTTCCCATTTCCCACTTCTTTGCAATTCACCTCTCATGCCTCCGATCTTTCTTTGTGTTGATAGGAAACAAGCATGATCGATTGGTTATGTAACAATTTCTCCCCTATTCATGCTTAATGTTGTGGTCCATTCTTGGCAAAAAATCTCGAATGCAGTGCTTTAGCGGAAAAACTCAAATGGAGTGTTTCAGCGGAGAATTTCAAAAGTGCTTCTCCCAGAAAATGGAAAATGAGCGCCTCTATTGCGGAAAAGTTGAAGAGTACTTCCTCGACATTTATTAAATCCATGGTGAGTCTCCTCCATAATCATCACCGCATCAAATCTTCTTGTATCCCTAGTGCCTTCACCTTTGGGGAATTTTGTAACTGCCATCCATGCCAAATGAATAACTCTCCATCTCATTAACATTTTTATTTAGGTGAGACTCTGTATCCTTCAGGAAATTTGAATTCACCATCGCCATTTATACCAAATGAAAAAGCCTTTCTATATACGTGGCATATACAAGTGTCCTTCAAATATAACGTATTTGAAATGATCACCGGAAGCAATATGCTATGTTTTAGTATATGAGTTCATCCTCCAACAAAGAAGAAACCTACCATGAACTCGAGCCTTGTGTATTTTGACATCGCGATTCTAGTCTTAATCGACCGAGGGGTGATCCGGAGTATAATCTATATGCAATTTGCTTATGGCTTTTGTATTCTTGTAGATGCGACTTTGGCTCGTTCTAGAGGAAAAATCAATCACTGAGACCGTAAGCTTGTATTTTATTCTTCATATGCTTTTCAAGTTTGGGCATCATTGTTTAATTATAAAAATGGCAACATTTCCACTCCAACTCTCTGTTTCCAGTCTTCGGGGAACTAAGTCTTCATGCTCAGGTCTATGTGATTTCATTTGGCTTTTGCATTTTCTATGAGTATGTCCGAGTTGAATGGGACCTGTCTCTTATTTTATCATACTTAAATCATGTGTTAAATAGTAGATACGTGCTCTAGGCGCGGTCCTTGAGTTGGAGATGATTCTGAGAAATGTTTGTGTCTTCAATCTCTACATGGTCAGGCTTGGATATATTTATGAATGCACGATGAATGGTAACTGATCAAAAGGAGGCCCATCAACTCTATTGATCAAGTTTCATGCTTCAAATCAAGCCCAGGCATTCAATTTCTCTATTTGCATACAATCACCTTCATCTGGTATTCGTGACTCCTTTAAGATTTTAATCGCAAAGAACTGACATGAAATTTCCAATTTTAAATGTAAAGGCCAATCATAATTTCTCTGCAATTCATTTTCCACCACTTGTCCATAGGAAATTCTCATATTTTTGCAATGTTGGAAGATGAAAACATCTAATGAAGAGTAGGGGTTTTCGTATACTTTAAGCATTTCAGTCCACCGAGTCGCTCATGCTTCGGGACTTGCAATTTTGACTTCCCCTGTTTCTTTCTGTATCACCTATCAAGCAATGTTGGTCTGTGCTGCTTTATTCAAGTTAACAATACTTTCACTTCTGCTATGAATGTTGAATACTTTGCAATCTGTCAACTGTTGTCTGCAAGAATTCCTAAAGCTTTGTCTTAACTATTGTCCTTGCTACCATTTTTAACATTTCCTTATCTGGTGTGTCTTCCATGATTACCAAAGTATTTGAGCTTTAGAATGATTGATTTACATCTGCATATCATATCTTCAAACATTGAAGCAATCCAAGAGACATTGTTAGGAGGAATCAAAGAACATTGAGGGAATCATTCATGGGAGGTGACTTTAAAGTTTTAAAAAAATGGTGTACTAAAAGTGCGCCTACATGTTGTCATGAAAAATTTTGGCATCTTTTACATTAACTGTGCAAACTAGAGTCTATGACCTCTAGGCTATGTAGTTTGATGAAATAACAACATTTAATGACCTTAAGGAATATTTTACATCATTCATAGGTCTAGAACACATTTTTGGACCCAAATCCCAACATTAGACCAACTAGGACTTAAACTAACAAATCAACTAACAAAGACTAATTGGTGAACTTAGTCCTAACACTAACTCACCTAGTCCACATGACCTACTAAGGCCTCAAAGAAAACACACCTCTCTGAATTTTCTAAGGTCAAATACAAGCCAAAATCTTCTACGGCTTGAGGATTTCCTAGATGCTCCTACATCAAAGAGTTGACAACCAAAACCCTAATAATTCACATGAAAGACAATATATGCAACATAACCAACAACTGAATTATTACAAGATAAATCTTATTGGATCACAGGAAATTTGCAATAACTCTAGAATTATTCTGATTGGCCTGGTAAAACCTTTATCTTTATTCCTTTCTACACAAAATCTCATTTGTAGCTGCCAATCACCTCGGGATGTTGGAGAACAGTCCTTTATGGTTAATAAAATGTTTGCAAATCTGATCAGAATCCCCAAACTATCATTATTATCATAAATGTATTCTGTGTCATCAAATTTCCATCCAAACAACACCCTACAACTGCACAAATACAACCCAAAAAATCAAATTCATCTATCTACTCTCCCACAGCATGAAATGCAGAGACATTGCTTCAAAACACTCAGGGAAACATTTAAAAATTCATATATTTATTCTTAAAGGTCACACCTGGTGGGGAAAAAACCATCAATGAACCAGCTCAAATTTTATATCCAACTTTAAAAGACAACCACTGATCATCTTTTAAAAACACCTGCGAGCCTAAGACACATGGCGATTCCATGTAACACTTCAGTCCCACTTGACTTTCTCATCAAATTGGATACACATCATCTAGGCATGATCCCGTGAAGAATAACCAACGATCAAATTTGCATCAAGGTATCACACCAACCACATAATCAAAACTAATTTGACTGTCCTTTATCCACTTTAAAAACCCAAACCCATGATCTAAAATGGCTACATGGCGCAAAGACGTGATTCCATGGTAGATAAATAATCCTCTTCTTATGTTCAAGGAATCACATCGACCGTTGGATTGAATCTGATTTGTCTGCACATTAGCTTTCCTTAGGATTTGAAACTGACGGCCCCACAACCCAGGCTGGACACGTGGCCTTTAGGTGTGTTTCCTTGAAGGCTAAACAATGTACAATATCTAATCCAGGCATCACTCTTGTTGTTTGATCAAAATGATCTGACATATCTTTAACTTCCCTTTAGCTCTAAGAAGGACCCACTATGTGCTACATGGAAACCAGACGTGAACCTGTGATGAATAAACAACAGTCATCTTTGCATAGTTGTATCATGTCATCCGTTATATCAAACTTCATATGAAAACCCATATTTTTCCTTTGGCTTTATACTGGTCCTGCCACTTTCCAAGTGTCGCACATGTGTGATGCCGTGAAGGATATCCTCCCTACAACTTCTGATCCTAGAAATGCACCAACTATAAGATGATTTTAGATCTGATTTGACTTTACCTTGTTGCTGAATTAGAAGGAGAGGGCTCCATGATCTAAAAGTGGACACTTGTCGGCCAAGTGCTATTCCACAAAGGATAAAAAAATTTCATCTTGTGATCATGGGATCACACCCATCATTGGATCAAAAGAAAATTTCCTAGAATTTACAAAGCACAAAATACTTTGGGGACTTTAGACTTCAGAAAAAATTAATGCAGGCCCTACTAGAACTTAGGACATAAAAGAAAAAGGCCCCGCGCACAAAAACATTAGACACATGGGAAAAGAACTTAAGTGGATCCCAAAAAAGGTAACATCATTTTATAAAAGACATAGGAGAGTTATGGTTTTTGACAAAAAGGAACCAAGGGTTTGAAACCAATAACAAATTAGGGGTTTAAGAACTAGGCTTAAACATTGCGTAAAACATAAGCAGGACTTAGAACCATGGAAAAATTTATAGTCCTAACAGTGGCTCTGATTGGGGATGTATGTCTCTTGCAAGCATAACAAGATTCTATTATCTCAGATTTAAATAAACCACCTACCAAAAGAAAACTACCTTACAACAGACAACAAAAAACTATAGAAAGGAACACACCAAAATATATTTACAACCTACTGCTTAGCAAAGTTACATTATCTCTGCCTCTTTATTTCCCTGATTTGAAGGAGTCAAACCAAGCTTGATGGCCCTCTGTCATCAAAAAACTTCTGATTCATCTTGCCTCTATCAAATATGTGATTCTGATCACCCAACAACATTATCAATCTGAGAAAATCATTGAACAACACCTGGGTAAACAGGAAAAACTTGGCAACATTCAACATTCTGCCTTTTCAAACCTTAATTTCACTTTGTGAAAACAAGGGTAACATGAGACTATTAAAAACATATTCCTTATAAGGGACTTTATCATCGAGCATCATAGACTCAAATTTATAAGGAAAACTAATGTCAAATCCATAAAAACACTTTCCAAAATCTAGCCCACCATAAAATTCTTGAAAATAATTGTCATGCTGGACTTGAAAAATAAAAAACTCCTTTTCAATTTGATGGTTGACATCATCAATCCTAATACCATCATTACTTTGAAAAGAAAAAGGATGGTCACCTATGACCAATTGATGCAACTACAAAATAAGAGCATGCTGATTATAATCTTGGGGGAATTCAATCTCTTCAATATTTAGTAAATTCAACATATCAACACTCTTCATATTCCACTCCTTAAAAATGGAACATAGCTCTAGCTGAAGAAAAATGTCTTGTATATCCTTCCAAATCTGACCTACCTCCACATTAAACAAATAAATTTGCGGTCCAAATAAGTTAGCATGAGGCGGTCCAAATAAGTTACCATAAATAGAATCACTATCCATCTAATGAATTTCCATAATATTCTCTAAAACTGGAAACTCAGATATCGAAAGATTTTCAAAAAGATTTTGAGCTACCACTGTTTCATATTTTGGTTCATATAAACCCTCATGCTCCTTAGGATCAACAACTTTACATGAAAAATCACAGGATGCAAACATACAAATTGAACTATCAATATTATCACCCTTGTTGCACTATTGTTCAAACTGAAAAGCATGTGTATCTTCATCAGCACACCTGAGCCTTTTAATTGAATTGTAATCACCACAAGGTTTCCCTTGATTTTTCTTTGGTGTAAACTCCTTGTATGAGCATTCCTTCTCCAACATGTTTATGAAATTCATCATTGTCTCAAACAAATATTTATCCTCAAAATCATTTCCAACACATGAAAAATCTTCATCATCTTCAAATGGTTGCATATTAACCGTCACCTTATCTTCAAAACTATTAGGGCCATTCTGGCACCATGAAGCCTCTTTCTCAACTAATTCTTCACACATATACTCTTGAACATCCCCTTGCGACAAATACATGGGTTGAGAAACATCATCCTTACTAACATCATTAGAAAAGTGTGATAGAACCTCACCATTTGGGGCTTCAAAATCATCATCTGATGAAACACCTGCCCCCTCTTTACTTTCCACACTTGTATGCAAACAATTTGTTTCTGCAACCTCATAACTAGAATAACTAGTATCCATTTTATTTGGTGTGTAACCCCTATATATATCTATCTCTTCCTTAAGAACGTTATACGATTCTTCACTAACCATGTTAAAAACAATGGGAGGGGCAACTACTATTTGCAGAAAAAACTCTTCACTCATATTTTGTTTTGAATCATAATTTAAATCATGGTTAGTAAGATCAGCAGGGATAAAAACATCTTGACATTGATCTTCATTTCTTGATCCACACTTTTCTACTGCATTTGATACATTATGATAATGATCCCTAGTAGATAGAAAACCCCTTGGGATGATTTCATACCTTAAATTGTTTTTAATATCTATTGTTGTCATAAAAGCCTGATGCAAATTTTTAGGCTCTTTATCTCTCAATAAGTAGATTATCTTTTTACCAAATGCACCTAAATAAACAACCAAACAAACAAAATTGTTTGGTCTAAACTCCATTGGGATCTGACCCAATACTTTTAAAAATCTGAGATTGAAAGGAGGAACCTGTACGTGATAAAATATAACCTTTTAGGAGCACGCTCAGAAATGCAAATGTAAGAGATATATATCAAATAACTACACTAAACATGTCTAAGAAACATACTACCAAAAATAACAAGAGATCCATCACAAACTCCGATGAGCCAAACAAGTGCACCCAAGCCTTGTTGATTTTCTCTTAGAGAATTGTGGGTGTGCTCTCCCAACACAATATCATAATCCAACTAGAAATGCATTAAAAAGATGAGCTAATAACTCAAGAACAAGTATAAGAAACTTGTCTCAAGCTTTCACCATTGATGAAGATGCAAGCATTAAACTAAAATGATATGCAAGATCTAACTAAGATAATAGAACTAGATTGATTCCATTATAAACCTAAGATGTGGTATCTAGATTCAACAATGAAATAAACATGAAAATGAACTAATATTGCTATGAAATGCTAAATTGCTTAAAGAAATCTAGAGCTAAACTAGCATGATAACAATGCATAAAAGGGAGATGATTTGCTCTTGACAAAGGCCTTTATTTATAGAGTTTTTGGAGGAGAGAGAGGGCTTGGATGAGGTGGAGCTCATGTGGCATCCACATAGGTGCCACATGAGGGACACATAAGTCATGCAAGAGGCCCACTTTTCTCACACATGTGTGAGCAACTTTGGATGTGATGGGTCAAAGTGTACTTAAAGTACACATGTGAAGGATCTTGTAAGAGGTGTAAGAGGGTGTAAGAGTTTTGGACCGATGAGACACTTTTAGAAAGTGTAAGAAGGTGTCATCAAAGTGTAAGAAGGTGTCATCATAGGTGTAAGAAACTTTGTTGGCACCAAATAAGGATTATTTGGAAAAGACAATTTTTGGAAATTTGCTCACACGTGTGAGCAAATAATTAGGACTAATTGGTGTAGGAATCAAGAAATTAGCCTAATTAACCTCAGTTAATTAGTAAGCAGGTCTATTTGATGAGAGTGATGGGAGGTAGGGTAGGATCTAGGTTCAAATTAGCTTATTCTAAATTTAAAATTTAGATTAATTTGGTTTAGTAAAATTTAAGTCATGTGAGGGAATAAATAAATTAAAAATTTATTTAAAGGGAATCAATGAGAGATAATGTATTAAATAAGATTTAATACATTAAAAGGGGGTAGTATTTAAATTAAATTCAAATACTAAGGAAAGTGAATCATATTTAATTAAATAAATTTAATTAAATAGATAGGAGAATATAATAGATATAATTAATTAAAATTAACTATAATGTTATGGGAATATTAATTAAATTAATATAAGGATGATTTTGGACGTCTACATTTTGCCCCTCTTTGATGCATCATCAAAAGTGACGTTGCGTCAAAGAAAAGAAAATAAGATGCCCCAGAGAGGTCAGAAAACCTACGGTAGTGAGAGCGGAGGAGTGTGCCCCCTCGAGAAAATAATAGGAAAAAATACACTTTTTTAATAAAAAAATTTTGAAAAGGCAAGAAAACAGGGAAAGCAGACCAATTGCATGGTGTGTCCAAGAAAAACAGAGAAAAAATGGGGACCAGAACAGGAAAAGGGGAGACTGATGGAAGAAATGAGTCCCAAGGGGCTATAAATAGTCCACCGAGGCCCATGGACAAGTCATTTTCACTCACAAAGAGCAAAAAGAGAGAAGAAGCAGAGAGAAATGACAGTGCAATGAGAGCAAGCACAACTTGGGGAGCATGTCCATGTACACCAGTACAGGGATAACTTTAAGAAACCCCCCTCCCAAAAAGTATAAAATTGTGGCCAATCATATTTTTTTTGGAGGGAAAATTTTTAATATTGATGGCGAATTGTGGTTCAAATTATAGATATTTGGTGGCAAATTTTTTAATACCGTATACAATTTTTATAAAAATATGGTGACAACAAATGATTTAAATAGGAAAATTATTAATATAATTGGCGAAGCAGGAAAATTTTACTGATAAATTATGGCGAAATAATTTTCCAAATATTGTAATTAATTATTTGTCATGGCGAATGTATTTCAAAAATACATATAAACTTGGTGATTTAAGAGAATAGTTGTATAGTTGGTATGGCGATTTAATAATTGGAAATAACTATTAAAGTTTCATTCTCCTAAATTTTCATTCTCAAAGGATGACACGTGTGATGTTTCCGGAGAGAGTTTTCAGTAAAGGAGTTATGTCACCACATTTCTTCTGAAATGCACCTTCCACCGTTCATCTCTCTTAATCCAATGGTTATGATTTGATGTTGAAGTTGCATTGGGTCCCACCACTATGACGTCACAAACTCACACGTCCATTGGATTACAACATATCAACGGCCAAAGATGAATTTTGGGCCTATTGTTGGTCTTCATAATGTTTACGGCAAACTCTCGGCAGAATCATGACACGTGGTATGATTGATCATAGCAATAAGTCCACGATCAATCATACCACGTGTCATGATTCCACAGAGGGTTTTCTGTAAAGATTATGAAGTCCATCAATATGCTCCAAATTCATCTTCTGAAATGCACCTTCCACCGTTCATCTATCTTAATCCAATGGTTATGATTTGATGTTGAAGTTGCATCAGGTCCCACCACTATGACGTCATAGACTCACACGTCCATTGGGTTACAACATATCAATGGACAAAGATGAATTTTGGGCCTATTGTTGGTCTTCATAATGTTTACGGCAAACTCTCAGCGGAATCATGACACGTGGTATGATTGATCATAGAAATAAGTCCATGATCAATCATACCATGTGTCATGATTCCGCAGAGAGTTTTCCGTAAAGATTATGAAGTCCATCAATATGCCCGAAATTCATCGTTGGTCGTTGATATGTTGTAATCCAACAGACATGTGAGACTGTGAGTCTGTGACAAGATTTATTAATTAATTTAAAAATTATAAACAACTGTCGTAGATATGACATCAAGTAAAGTAATGACAATTAATGGCGACAAGTAGATATATCATATGAGATCAAGTAAAGTAATGACAATTAATGGCGATGAGTAGATATGACATCTTTCTAAAAATGTGACACGTGAGACATGTATATTCATTTACTTTTTTACATTTAATTTTTCATGAAAGGTTTTTACCATTTCCTTTTTAATAACCTATCGACTTGTAGGCTCGTACCTGAGCAAAAGAGAAAAAAAGAATTGTTAAACCATTGCCAAAGATTTTGAGACTGTAATTTGTGAGAACCTTAGCCATTCTCACTTCTATCTATCTAGATTTCAAAATATAATTTTGGGTAAGAAATCTAGCCTGATGCATCCCGATTTTGTAATGTCAAAAATTATGTTTAACTTGATTTTGAAATTTTAATTCTTGCACAATGCATGTACAGTTAGGGTTTTCTTAAATTGGGGACATGGGGTTTTCTTAATTAGTTAGTTATTATCTATGATTTTTTTAGTAAATATCTGTGATTCTGTGTTTTTTCATTCATCCAAAGAACAATGGGGAAAGCAAAAACTCAAGGCCAAGGGCAAGAAGATGGGAAAACTTTAATAGACTTCAGAAAATTATTAGAAATCCCTGGTTTCACTAATGAGTATCATGATGTTTATGATCCTACTATCGACGGTCAAAGGAGAGTCATATCAATTAAACATACAGTGTGTAGTAAGGCAACTGGGCCAAAGAGGTCTGACTTTATAAAATTTAATCCAGCGATAGGTGCAGAAATGAATAAAGTTTCTTCGTGGGATGTAGGTTTGGGTTGCATGCTATTACCCAAAGTTTTTCCTTGCCCAGAAATTGTCTTGATTTGTGCAGAAAATTACAATGAAGAAAGAAAAACAATTGTCAATAAAAATAATCAGGAAGAAATTTTAGCAATAACCCAGGAAGAATTTATCAGTTTGCTAGACCTAGGGTTTGACTGACAAAACTGTAATGTCCATATTGACCTCGGATTGCTGGCATTGAATATGAGGTAGTCGTGCCAAACGCAAAAAAAATATTTATAAAGGGTCTAATAGTTACAGAGGCAAAGGCTTCATTGGGTGAGAACCATAAGCCTCCTTATGATTTTAACATTTTTGTGCCATGGGTTCAGGATACTATATCCTCGCTAGCATTTTGCCTG
>MU225350.1:247659-262298 GCA_018584345.1 Thuja plicata
GTTTCTTAGCTTTGATTTTAGGAATCCCAAAGCACTGAAAACTCTCTCATCCTCCACCAAACCCAATATCATGGTTTGACATAGATCAGCAAGCTTGAAGAACTCTGAAATTTCATCACGCAACATTTTGTTATTTTTTAGTTTTGTCCAAAGCCTTGTTGCTAAGCCCTCTGTATGTGGGTTATGCATTAATTGATATTGATGCTTCATAGTCCTTGCAAAAGTTCCTGATTACTATCTAAGAAGACCTTCATCTAAAATTCCATTAATATTCACTCCATTGAATTCTACAGATTTGCAAAATTCCTTTATCAAAGTCAACAGCCTCTTACGATAATCTTCCTTAGAGTTTAAGTGTCAATATTGAGGAAACACAATTGCCATGGCCTCAAGCAGTTATTCATATGGGAATCGGGATCTTATTTTAGAGGAAAATTTATAAGCTATGTCCCTTGCATTAGCTGCTATAAACTCGACGATCGTGGTAAACTCTTCCCTTGTAACTCTTGTAGCTCGCTTCTTTCGGGCACTGTAGTACATTGGTATCTGAAATCCCCTTACACGAACACATAAATCTCCATTTTCAACGATCTTTAAATAATTATCAGGATTGTCCAAATCTATTAGTTTCCTCTAGTGATGAAATTTTTCATCAGATAAATTTGGGTCATTTCGATAAAGATTATCGAGGATTTGGCATGACATTTTATGCAAAGTAGCATATTCTGCAATATACATGGCTCTTTGCTAGGATTTTTTCATAATGAATGTCATTTCTTCTAGCATGGGAAGAAGAGATGCTAAATTCAAAAGTGTCTCTATATTGCTTAACCTTCGAAGTAGGTCGCCACATGTTTGATTTTCTGCATTGTCACAATTTTCATACATAATTCCAATCAAAGATTGATATTCGAAAAAAACTCGATGCGCTGGCCCATCCAAAGAGATCCATCTGGTATCAACATCTTTTAGAAGATTGTTTCCATTGGTAATTCCATCAGCAAAGTGCTCAAATTCCCTAAAATGTTTGGGACTTTGACAAAAATATGAGTACAACTCTCTTACTAAATCTTCAACCTTGTTTACTAAAGGAAATTTCTTCACAACTCTAAAAGAAAGATTCATCCTGTGGGCCATACAGTGAATCCCAACAACATATGGTGAACAAGAAGCCTGCATCTTTGTGCAAAGACCATTCCTTTGACCTTGCATTACTAAAGCTCCATCCGCTCCAACATAGATCAAATTATTTTCTATTGTCAATTCATCCATAGCTCCATATTCAATTAAATGGCTCTTTACTAATTGAAATAAAGTTTCTGATGTCGCATTGTCCCTCAAATTTGCAACAATTAGTAGATGTGGTTGGCGGACATTATTTTGTATAGTATAAACATGCATGCACACCCATGACATATTATCTATTGTCGTAACTTCGTCTAAGGACAATGCAATAAAGGTTGACTCTTTTATTTTTCTCTGTACATCCTCTATTTCAACCTGGCCAATACAACTTGCCCATTCCCATCCACTATTTATTGACCAATGAGTGATAGGATAGTTAGGAACTTTTAGAAAGTGTAACAAACCACTCATTTCTTGACAGTCTGTCATTGGACGCCCTCTGCTCAAAATATGGAAAACATTACTTAATTGAACAACTTTTCTGCGTTCTTCTACTTCACTTGCTTTTGCAAAATAGCATTAATAGAACCTTGAACTTCACCAGGCTTCATCTTAAATTTCTGAAACAAATAATATTCCTTAGCATGCCTTTGATGTTGACATTGCTCCTTTTTTTTATATCTTACCACTTTTATTTCCCTTCCATCTACAGTTGAGGTTTCATAAACCTTACCAATATGTTTCTCTATGGTGTCCAATTTAAGCTGCAACCGCTTTTCTTTTTTATACTTCCAACTACAAATCGTACATCTGCATTCTACTGGTGGATCACCTACAATTGGATTATCCACGGGTTCAATGAATGGATAATTTTCCGCCCAATCAAATTTAAATCTCCTAGACATCTCCCATTGATGATTTGTTTTTTATTTTGATTTTCCTCTCCCTTTTATGTTACTGTTAATTGAAACATCATCATCACTGAAGTCGATCGATTCATCCTGGTACTGGTTATTTACTTGAAATTCATCTTCAAGGTCATCTTCATGAGAGATATCAAGTTCTGCAACTTTAGGTTCCCCAGTTTGTTGAATAGACTCCTATGTAAGTTGATAACCTTGAAGTTGTATAGGTTCCTCTGACGACGTACCTTCCTCACTTTGACCAACACCATGACCATTGTGTCTGCCCCCGCAAAAGTATGAAGATAGTTTTTTGCATTTCATTGGCCTCTCTTGGACATCTCCAGTTTCTCCACCTTCAATAGACCTCTTCCTATTTAACTTTGACTATGACATCTCCAAAAAATTAAGGCTACAATAAAATTTTACTTGAATAATTGTAAGATACTAAGGACTCGTAGTCTTTCTGGTTCGCTACTGATCGCAATTGCTAGCTCAAAATCAACTAATTTTTTGTACTCCTAAATCTCTTGAAACTATCCTTATATACAAATGCTTATTTCAAATTTTGGCGAAGGGGACGAAATTTGCATATGATAAAAACTAATATTTGGCGAACCCCATGTAATTCTGAGTAATTGACTAGGCGAATAGGGTGGGAATTTGGGACATGGTGAATTACGATGCATGGCGAATTGGGTCCTAGTCTAAATAAAATTTTAATTTGGGATAATAGGACTTTGGTGAATGACGATCCTTGATAAATACCCCTTCCTTAATCCATGGTGAATATTAGTAAATATAAAATAAATAAATGGACAAACAACCCCACTACCGTAGTGAAATTACATGCAAATAGTGGCAAACAACCCGACCAATTAACATGTTTTTTATAAAATCTAGGTGAACCGGTCAAATAGTACACTACAGATGTTTTTGCTAAATTCTATATGCTCGATGAGACATATTTTCCAATTGGCGAAGAATTGCCACTAAAAAAATCCCTGCACCAGTGACCTATGGATGCGGGACCACCGGTGAGTAGTCGAGCACCAAATTTTTCTTTTATGCATTTAATGTTTTGGGAGGGTAAAAGGGGGAAATAAATGCTCCAAAACTAGCGCACAGTGTAGATAGGGAACACTTGACTATCATTTGTGCAGATGACAATCAATAGACCGCCATCCTCATAGACGACTGACAGGCGATTGATGTCTATGTAGACGGAGATCGAACGATCTCCGTCTGTGAGGGCAGGGGAGGACAAAAGGCAGAGTGGAGATGAAAATGTATGAACATCGTCATCTACGCAGTGAAGGAGGCGATGACCTAAATTGTCATCTCCACAGACTGATGTCTACAGAGATCCACTGGCTCCGCAGACTGGTGGCTATGAAAGTCTACCATCTATGAGGGTCAACCGTCATCTGCGTGGATTGACCCAAAAAATGGAAGAGAAGAGAGGAAAAAGAGAAAAGACAAAGGTCAGGGAGCATTTTTTGATGCCCTAGACAGACCTGGGATATTTTTTGATGCCCCAACATGCTATCTAATTGCTAACATTTGCTTGCTGACTGCAGGAGGAGACTATTACATTCCGAGCTAGGGAGTGCTATCCAGTGACCATGGAGTTGGAGCAGCACTTGACAGTGGCGGAGTGGGGATAGGTGAATCTATGTGAATTAGAGCATGTGTGGCATTGGTCGCATCTTTGAGAGCATAATGCACTCATGTTTTCACTGATAGAGAGATGGCATAGTACCACCTCGAGTTTCCACTTCCCTATAGGGGAAGTGACCATCACCCTCCATAACGTATGGAGGATCTATAGATTGCCCATTTAGGGGCTCATACCAGAGTACTGTGTGGAGGGGTCAGAGCCATTTATGGAGATGGCCCTGAGATAGAGGTTTGTTGATCTGCCAATTACATGGCAATGGATGTCCTAGATAGGGGCTATGACCATGGATCCATGGCCACAGCAGCTAGCGCTATATCTAGCTAGGTTGATAGGGGGATGTCCCATGCCTGATCATGCAGGCAAGAGGTTCCCCATAGGCTAGGCATGAGTTCTAAGTAGCATGGTAGAGGAAGATGACTAGTACTACTAGGGATATGTCATCCTTGGCCAATTATATTATGATCTCCATATGTGCACCTACTACAAGGGTAGGGTACTAGGTCCTGGATATATGCTCTTATTAGTATGGGCGTGGGAGCACATTGCGGTCACACAAGCGATCAGAAATTAGGAAACCCGAGAAGCATATGAGCCCTTTGTTTGTAGATACAAGCCACCAATCAGTTATGAGGCCATAGATTCTGTCGGATACTAGCGCAGGAGACTGGATGAGATGGGGGCTATACTATGGACACCCTATGCAGGATGTGAGGCTTGGGGTCATGAGATCCCGCAATAGGGCGACTACGCTGAGGATGAGTTCTACGACTCATACTATATGAGATTTGTGCAAACTAACTGTTGGATTTTTGGGAGGACCACATATATGATATCTAGATACATGTCATCCAGGGTAGGGAGGCAGATGGGTCAGGTGCAGGAGGCAGTACCAGACGGGTTTCCACATCCATTGGTTACCCAAGAGGTGGGGAGTGTGTGGGGGATAGGTGTAGATCCTCAGATAGCACAAGCATCATTCATGGGAATGATTGAGGTCCCCTAGATCAGGGCTCAAGAGTCGCTATAGGATGCAGGTGTAGTACCTACATATGCATAATGGTGGGCTACTCATAGACCCATGAGACTGATAGTGCCTGGATTCGTACAGGAGGACGAGCAGTTGGGGGCTGGAGGAGATAGAGGAGGATAGGGGGATGATGATGATGAGGGAGGAGATGGAGGGGCCAGAGGGAGGAGAATCCAGCCTAGGGTGGAAGTACCTAGATGGAGGGGACCAATGTAGATACTGGTAGGAGGGCAGCCACCTATCATTCCTGATGTATAGGTACAGGGGCTGCAGCCACAGGGGGCACCACAGGGGCCACCATAGGGACCATAGGGGCCACCATAGGGACCTCCATAGGGACAGGGACCACCAATAGGATACATAGCCCAGGAGACACATGACACAGTCATAGCAGAGCGAGATAGCCTGTGGACTGAGCTGGGGAGAGTACAAGGACTATTGGTGACATCTCAGGTGATAGAGGTGAGCACAGAGGCTGAGATTACATGACTACAAGGTTTATTAGCCATATCATAGGCTACAACCAGAAGCCTATAGAAAGAGGTGGCCTGGGTACAGAGGGAGTTGTCAGCAGAGACAGCTCGAGGGGATAGTGCTCAGCAAGCACGAGACATTTTTGCAGGCTCGGGTGGATAGCATGGAGTTCGCCATTATAGAGGAGTTTGGAGACTGGGAGGAGGAGCTGGTAGCCATGTCAGCACAGATAGAGGCTCTTACAATAGAGTGAGATTTAGCATGTACATGTGCAGAGGATTACAGGGTATACTACGATATAGCGCGTCTAGCAGGCAGTGCAGTAGGGTTAGGTCAGATGATGGCCAATGCTATGGCAGCCCAGAGAGGGGCAGGACGGAGAGGCTGAGAGGCCACATATTATATGGGGATTTACCATGGAGCAATGCCAAAGGAGACATGATAGCCTATATATTCTGAGAGGGCACAGACAAAGAGCATCGACCGGGTATCACAGGGATCAATGGGGTTACCACCACGTCCTAGCAGTGGAGCAGGACCATCTCGGCCACCACCATGATGCTTCTCAGACTTTTGGATACACAGTTTTAACACATTTTTGATACATGATGTATGATATGACAGTTTTGATATATATATACATGGACTATTTTTGGACTATGAGACTCTAATTTATGGACCTTTGTGATGTTATATGCTTATATGATGTGATGTTTATACAGGATGTATGGATGCACTTATGATGTTATATTTATAGTATATGATGCTTGTAACTGACATGCAGGATGGGATGAATATATGTATGATGATACTAATGGATTTGTGATGTAGGGATGTGAGATATATATGTGTGTGTGTGTGTGTGTGTGTGTGTGTGTGTGTGTGTGTGTGTGATGTGATGTGATGTGATGTGTTAATGCTTATATTTTATCATGTATGGATGTAGTGTAATGATGTATAAATGTATTTATGATGCTTATAAAATGAATCTAGAATGAATGAACCCTAAAAAATATTATGGATTTTATTGATGCAACTAATTGAATGCAA
This sequence comes from Thuja plicata, assembly GCA_018584345.1. Lineage (NCBI taxonomy): Eukaryota > Viridiplantae > Streptophyta > Pinopsida > Cupressales > Cupressaceae > Thuja > Thuja plicata. The sequence continues at coordinate 253,919 of MU225350.1, forward strand.
TATAATTAAATGCAAATGGTACTAAATGATGATTATAAATGTGTAATGCTAATAGAGTAATAATGCAACTATAAATGAGTTAAATGAACAATGTTAATAAAATATAATGAACTAAATGGTCAATGAAAATGATTTAATTTAATGTACTAAAATGAACACTGCAACTAAATGATAAATGAATTAAATGAATAAGGCAATGGATAATGACTAATGATTAATGAATGAAATGAACAATGCAATGGATAATGACTAATGTTTAATGAATGAAATGAACAATGCAATGGATGCAATATGAGACAAATGAATAATGTATAATGACTAATGATTAATGAATGAAATTAATAATGCAACGGATGCAATATGAGAAAAATGACTAATGATTAATGAAATGAACAATGCAATGAATAATGAATACAATATGAGACAAAAGAGGACACTATTTTTGTGTGTATCACAATAAGTCTGATAAAATCACGTAGGGGACTGGATAGGGGAATAAATAGAAGCCTTTGCCAAGAGAAAAATCATAATGCAATATGACCTAACTACAATGCATAGACTAACTACATGATAATAGTGGGATTGATACCGTGTTAATGTTGGAGAGCATAGCCTAGTTTGATATTGCAAAAGGAGTTATGCACCATGTGCTAGAAAATACAAGTGACATGGTTCCTTTGCATGGACTAGACTCTCAGACAAATAGATTGTTAGGAACAAGAATGTGAGATATTAGGTATGTTGAGAGCTATGAAATGTTACTCATGAGGAGACGCAGTACATCCAGATCTTTTGAGGGATTTGAGATGCATGAATCCTGCCCCCAGTGAGGTATACATAGTCATAACCGAATATCAAAACATAAATGCACTAACAAACTATAACAAGAAGATCATACCACAAATGACACGTATTTCACTATATACTCACCATAACAAACCAAGATATAAAAGATCAAGGTTGTCGCGATAAGGACATAGTAAAACACAAGATAAAATCAACAAAAAGGCATTCTGACCAAGTGGTCATTCAGTCCAAAAGTTCTTTCCATGAACAAGTTTGATGTAAGGATTGATAGAACAGCTAACACCAAAAGGATGCATCCTGATGGGCCAAAGATTGATTGATAGAAAAAATGGGAATTCATTGGCAATTGCTTGTGAATAGAATGATCATTAGGAAAGTCAATATGTCTGCTAATTTGATGTAAAACATTTGTGATCACTGTGTCTAGAACAAAGATCAGTGTTTGATTTGGTAAGCTCAGTCGTGTGGGAATCACTATTGTAGAAGTGGAAAGATGGTCAGAGAAATACCTGCACAAATATGGGTAGTGACACTTATTATGAAAGGTGATGCAAGCCATGTCAGCACAGATAGCAGCTCTTACAGCAGAGTGAGATTTAGCATGTAGACATGCAGAGGATTACAGGGTAGACCACGATATAGTGTGTCTAGTAGGCAGTGTAACAGGTTAGGTCAGATGATGGTCAATGCTATGACAGCCTAGAGAGAGGTAGGATGGAGAGGCCAAGAGGCCGCATATTATATGGGGCTTTAACATGGAACAGTGCAAGAGGAGGCATGACAACCTATATATTTTGAGAGGGCATAGACAGAGAGCACTAACCGGGCATCACAGGGATTAGTGGGGTTACCACCATGTCCCAGCAGTGGAGCAGGACCATCTCGGCCACCACCATGATGCTTCTCATACTTTTGGATACACATTTTTGACACATTTTTGACACATGATGTATGATATGACAGTTTTGATATATATATACATGGATTATTTTTGGACTATGGGACTCTGATTTATGGACCTATGTGATTTTATATGCTTATATGATGTGATGTTTATGCAAGATGTATGGATACACTTATGATGTTATATTTACAGTATATGGTGCTTATGACTGACATGCAGGATGGGATGAATATATGTATGATGATACTAATGGATTTGTGATGTAGGGATGAGATGCAGATATATATATGTGTGTGTGTGTGTGTGATGTGATGTGATGTGATGTGTTAATGCTTATATTTTATCATGTATGGATGTAATGTAATGATGTATAAATGTATATATGATGCTTACGAAATGAATCTAGAATGAATGAACCCTAAAAAAATGCTATTGGTTTTATTGATGCAACTAATTGAAAGAAATATAATTAAATGCAAATGGTACTAAATGATGATTATAAATGTGTAATGTTAATGGAGTAATAATGCAACTATAAATGAGTTTAATGAACAATGTTAATAATACATAATGAACTAAATGGTCAATGCAAATGATTTAATTTAATGTACTAAAATGAACACTGCAAGTAAATGATGAATGAATTAAATGAATAAGGCAATGGATAATGACTAATGATTAATGAATGAAATGAACAATGCAATGGATAATGACTAATGTTTAATGAATTAAATGAATAATGCAATGGACAATGACTAATGATTAATGAATGAAATGAACAATGCAACAGATGCAATATGAGACAAATGAATAATGTATAATGACTAATGATTAATGAAATGAACAATGCAACGGGTAATGAATAATGAATGCAATATGAGACAAATGAGGACACTGTTTTTGTGTGTATCACAATAAGTCTGATAAAATCACGTAGGTGACCAGATAGGGGAATAAATAGAAACCTTTGCCAAGAGTAAAATCATAATGCAATATGATCTAACTACAATGCAAAGACTAACTACATGACGATAGTGGGATTGATATCGTGTTAATGTTGGAGAGCACACCCTAGTTTGATATTGCAAAAGGAGGTACGCACCCTATGCTAGCAAGTACAAGTGACATGGTTCCTTTGCGTGGACTAGAATCTCAAAAAAATAGGTTTTTAGGAACAAGGATGCAAGATATTAGGTATGATGAGAGCTATGAAATGTTACTCATGAGGATACGCAGTACATCCAGATCTTTTGAGGGATTTGAGATGCATGAATCCTGCCCCCAGTGAGGCATACATAGTCATAACCAAATATCGAAACATAAATGCACTAACAAACTATGACAAGCAGATCATACCACAAATGACATGTATTTCACTAGATACTCACCATAATGAACCAAGATATAAAAGATCTAGGCTGTCGTGATAAGGATATAGTAAAATACAAGATAAAATCAACAAAAAGGTATCCTGACCAAGTGGTCATTTACTCCAAAAGTTCTTGCCATGAACAAGTTTGATGTGAGGATTGATAGAACAGCCGACACTAGAAGGATGTATCCTAATGGGACAAAGATTGATTGATAGAAAATGGGAATTCACTGGCAATTTCTCGCGAATAGAATGATCATTAGGAAAGTAAATATTTCTGCTGATTTGATGTAAAATGTTTGCGATCACTGTGTCTAGAACAAAGCTCAGTGTTTGATTTGGTAAGCTCAGTCATGGGGTAATCATTATTGTGGAAGTAGAAAGATGTTCAAAGAACTACCTACAAAAATATGGGTAGTGACACTTATTATGAAAGGTGATGCAAGCTGTATAGACAAATGGTGGAAACTGATGGTGGATCTAACTATGCATGGCGCCTGAAACAGGTTTTCACCATGGTACTTATCCATTGCGCCACCGAAGTGGTTTTCACAGATGGATGGATTTATTTTTCTTTCTCTTTTGCTTTTTGATCTTATTTTCAAGCTTTTGTATTTTTTATACCTTTTTGATTTTTTGATTTATTTGCTTTTTTTCTTTTTTTCTTTTTTGAATGTTTTTGGATTTTATGCTTTTCTAATTTTTTGGATTTTTGAAAAATTTCTATTGTACAACAGACTATGGACTGATCAAGCATAGAAGCACTTGAGATGTATAATATTTATAGGATTAGGGAGTGAATCTCCCTCTGGGATGCAATCTGATAGGTGCTTGAACCATACTTTGCTATAACAATGAAGGGACCCAACCAATTAGGTTCAAACTTCCATTTCTTCTCACGGTTCTGGAGGTTCTTCATATTATGTTGTAGAATGAGATCACCAACCTCAAACTCATGAGGTTTGATCCTTTTGTTGAACTGAAGGCGAAGGTGATTTTGATACACACGAAGGTGGTCTAGGGCATTGAGGCATCTCTCATTGAGGAGTTCCATCTCTTGCAAGTGGGCAACTCTATATTCTTCTTTGGACAATAGATTCTTGAGAGAGATTCTGAGGGAAGGGAGCTCAATTTCAATGGGTAGAATAGTCTCAGTACCATAAACAAGGGAAAAGGGAGTGGCTCCCATGGGGGTTCAAATGGAGGTGTGGTAAGCCCAAAGGGCAAGGTTGAGGTGAAGGTGCCAATCATGGCCAGCTTCATTGACTATTTTCTTGACGATTCTGAGGATGGTTTTGTTCGTAGCCTCAACTTGATTGTTGCTTTGCAGAAAGAACTTGGAAGAGGTATGGTGGGTAATGCTAAACTTCCTATATAGCTCTGTGACATCCTTGTTCTTGAAAGGTCCTCCATTATCAGTAACAATGTCCTGAGGAATGCCATATCGACAGATAAGATAGTTCAAAATAAACTTTGAAATCTATTTTCTAGTAGTGTAGGTGAGAGGAGCAGCTTCGAGCCACTTGGTAAAGTACTCTGTAGCAGCCAGGATGTATTTATGGCCATTGGATGAATTAGGGAAAATTTGGCCAACAAGGTCGAGACCCCAGTGCGAAAAGGGCCAAGGGGTGATGGTGGGTTAGGAGGGAGCATGTATCAAATTGTCGTGTTGCTGACAAGGTACACACTTCTTCATATAGTTGTAGGCATCTTTCTCCATAGTAGGCCAGTAATATCCAGTGTGTAACAACTTTTTGGCCAAAGTAAGTCCACTAGAGTGGGCCCTACAGATTCCTTGATGTACCTCCTCTAGGGATGTTTGTGCTTCGTCAGAATTTAGACACCTTAAAAGAGTTCAATCAAAATGCTTTCGGAAGAGAGTATCAACAAGGATTGTGTATCGGGAAGTGTAGTGAATGGAGGTTTTACGTTGATTAGGGGTTAAAGTAAGTGGGATATGTCCATCATGTAGGTAGGAATACACTTCTTGGTACCATGGGGAATTGGGATCAACAATTTCACACACCATTTCAGAATTTGGCTTGTCATAGGCAGGGACCGTAAGATTCTCAACAAGAAACTCACACCGTGCGCTATGTTCTGGCATAGTGATTAAGGACCCAATTGTTGCCATGGCATCTGCTGCTTTGTTGTTTGTGTGAGGGATCTACTGGAAGATTAGCTCAGTGAAATGCGTCTTAAGATCTTCAACTGTTCAGCGATAGGGAAGCAATTTGTCATCCTTCATGTGATATTCATCCATAACTTGTTTGATAACCAATTGAGAATCACCAAACACCAATAAAGTGAGAATTTTCCATTGTATGGCCTGTCAAAGTCCAAGTACAAGGGCTTCATACTCTGCAATATTGTTGGTACAAGGAAACTACAATTTGAAATATTTAGGGATGAGCTCCACTTTTGGTGTAACAAACAAGATTCCTTCCCCTGATCCTATCTGAGTGAAGGATCCATCAAAATAAAGCTTCCATGGTGGACTCGGGGCAAGGTTTAGGACTGATTCATCTAGAAAATCTGTGATCAAAGGATGTTTACCATCAATAGGTGCTTTAGCTAACTGATCTGCAATCACTTGTCCTTTGATTGCTTTTCGATCCACATAAACAATGTCAAACTCACTAAGGATCATGACCCATTTTGATGTATGACCAGTAAGAGCAGCGCGTGCCAGGAGATACTTGAGTGGATCAATTTTAGCAACAAGATGAATCTTATGATTATGCATATAATGTTTTAGCTTTTGTGTACAGAAAAAAAAATGGCCAAACATGCCTTCTCAATTAAGGAATAATTCAACTCATAGCCAATAAGAGTCCTGCTAAGATAGTAAATTGCTCGCTCTTTGTTGGTGTCATCCAATTGTGCCAGGAGGGCTCCCAACGCGACCTCTGTAGAAGATATGTACAAAATTAGAGGGTGACTAGCAACATGTGGTACCAACATGGGTGGATTATCCAGATAGCCTTTCAATTTCTCAAATGCATTTTGACACAAGAAATCCCACTGGAACTTTATATTCTTGCGTAGGAGATGGGAGAACAGATGCACCTTGTCAGCCAGCTGTGACATGAATCTTTTGATTGATTGTAGTTTTCCTTGTAAACTGTGTAATTACTTCAATGTTTTGGGTGGTGGCATCTCTAGGATTGCTTTCACTTTCTTTGGATCAACTTCTATTCCACGCCATGAAATAATGTATCCCAGTAGCTTACTAGATTGTACTCCAAAGACACACTTTTTGGGATTCAGCCTAAGCTTATAATTCTCCAATCACTCAAAGATGGTGGTAAGGATAGGAATATATGATTCCCTTGTTTTGGATTTTCCTAAAAGATCATCCACATAATCTTCCATGATGACATGCAAAAGGTCATGGAAGATGGTAGTAATGGCTCGTTGATAAGTGGCTCCAGCATTTTTAAGACCAAAAGGCATCACTTGATAACAGAAGGTGCCCCAAGGCGTTGTGAATGCAGTTTTGTGTTGGTCTTCTGGTGCTATCCGGATCTGATTATAACCTGAGAAGCCATCCATAAGTGACAACATTTTATATCTTGTCGTCAAATCCACTATAATGTCAATATTAGGGAGTGGAAAATCATCCTTGGGACATGCAAGGTTTAGGTCTTTGAAATCAGTGCAGATGTGAATGCCCCCAATAGGCTTACCTATTGGTACAATATTAGAGACCCATTTAGGATAATCAATTGGTCTGATTACTTCAGCATCCAGAATCTTTTGAAGCTCTACTTTGACTACCAATGTGACTTGAGGATGCATCTTGCAAAGTTTCTTCTTAACGGGTTTTACACTTGGATCTACAGCAAGATGATGCATGAAAATATATGTATCAAGCTCAGGCATGTCTTTGTAGGTCTAGGCAAATTTGATTTTGTGTTTATGCAAGAATGCTGTCATGTCTTTCTTTTCTTGATCATTGAGAGAAACTGCAATGTAGGTGATGTGTAGATCTTCTTCCATGCCTAGGTTGATTGGAATAGTATCTTCAATGATCATAGAGGACACTTCTGGTTTTGATGATGTAAATGGAAATTCAGTCTCTCCCTCCCCTAGTGCCTCAAAAAGGTTTTCACTAGAGGGAGCATCCTTTATTTTGTCTTTTTCTTCATCCTTAGGTGCCTGCGAGAGGTTTTCACCAGAGGATGTTTTTTCATTTTTTTTTTTTAAATTTTCTTTTCCATTTTTGTGACTGAGAGAGTTGACTTGGCTACTAAAGTAGGCTTGTTCATTGTAGTGTATATGATGTTCATATTCTCAGAGATTTTTAAGTCCAAAGAGGGCTAAAACTGCCTCATCCGAATCACATATGTCCAAAGCTGGTGGTGAGTCTTGCTGATCCCAGTCAATCAATTTAGGGTTTGTGAGGGGTAGACAAAGGGACAAAAGGTCAGCTTGGGTGATAGTAAAAACATGATGATTTTCATATAGGTCATCTTCAATATATTGGAAAGGAATTTTGAAGAACTCTTCCTCAGTGTCTGAACCTAAGGCAGCTAAACAATAATCCTTAGCGAAGTTAGTCTTAGTTTCTACGGAACCCAATCCATGTCCTTTAGGATAGCCATTAGCTATTATGACCTTCTTCTTTCCTGTTTCATTAGCTCCAAGACCAGTACCATGATATCCCATGTTTTTGACAATGGGAGTAACTTTAGGATACTTTCCTTTGGGGAAAGTTACAGGTCATTCTTCTTCATCATTATAGAGCCAATCAAGGACACTATATTCCATGTGTTCATCTGATAAGGACCCCCAATGTTAAAAAATAGATGACTTGTAGTGCATAAGTGCTTTTATCTTTGGAGAGGGGTAATGGTGATAGTCTACCATAAGACTTTGGAGACAAAGGGAGTTTCCCAATACATAACGCACTTTCAAATTTATACTCTCCCATGCCTTGATCTGTAAATGTGGCATTTGCTTCAGATGAGGAGGGTTTGTCTTCAGTAGCTTTGTCCTGAGTAAATTTTTCCTTTCCTTTGGATTGCTCGGTTGGTGTTTCTGATGTCTTTTCTGAAATAGGGGTTTCTTGATTGAAATGTCAGCTAAATTCATTCAACAAACAGTAATTAGCTTGTTTTCCTTCCAGTCTTTTGCAATATTGAAAGGGCTCAAGATCTCCAAGAATTGTGATTTCTCTACCGTGATGTGGGAACTTTAGACATTGATGATAGGTAGAGGGTACACCTTTGATAGCGTGTATCCATGGACATCCTAGCAAGATGTTATAAGGTAGATCTAGATCTAGTACATGG
>MU225350.1:275938-289330 GCA_018584345.1 Thuja plicata
TCAAATCCATGACATAAAGCATAAGGTCCATAATATCTAATAATGCATCAAAAGTAAAATATCATATGCTGAGTCTATCATAAGCAAGAACTAGAAAACTATGATGGGGTCCGGGATGGGCCTCACAAACACAATATACAACACTTCACAAATCTTTCTGGATTTAAACAGTACAAAATGGTAAGAAAGTACTAGATGATAACCACTCATTCCTTGACTCTCCATTACCATGAAGAACATACAACACTCAACCAAAATACTCAAAAGGATTCTGAGATGGTTTTGATTTAAGATTTGCAGAATATAGCCAAACCCAATCAAACATGTATCACTATAGAAGGTACATATTCTTGATCAATGCTTTATCCATTGGGAAATGTCTCTAATGTAGTTGTAGAACATAGAAAACAACTACTGACAAAGATTCAAAGTCATAAATGTTGGATGATATTAGTTTTTGGTACTGATCATGCTGTTGATATTCATGTTTTGTCACTAATGTCAACATATGTTTCTGTGGAGAAACAAACTAGTTACTTGACTGGAAGAAGTGTACGAACAGTGTGCAGGTGATTCAGAATGATCAAATTTGGATATATGAAGAAGGATGTGTGTTGACCTTATTCCTAAGGTCGCTTGACTTTATGTTTCATATTGTAGATGTTACAGTTGATTTGGTGAAGACTGGTTTCTGAAATGTAACTGTGATTCTTGATAGAGTAGGTCTCTATGTTTTGGGTATATCTTACTAGCAAAAATATTTTAGATGAAGTGAGATTACTGGTTTACAACTGACATATGTTGGAATAATGGGTTGAGTTTTATTTTCATTTTATTACTGATGACGTCAGTTGTGGTGTGTATTTTAGAGCAGACCTAATTGGTGGCCGACTTCAGACATATAGTGTGCAAAATTAATTGTGAGCATGGATTACAGACCTGGGAGTATATGTGATGGATTGTAATTGATGTTTGATTGTTATAGGTACCGTGTGTATCTTAGCAAGGGGTTATATAATTATTTGGGTATTGGAAATCCTCAATTGGCCAATCTAATTAATTGATTATATATTGGGAAAGCTTAATTGGCTGACCTGATGAGTTATTGTAAAGGGGTATATATGAGAGATATTATCTTTTGGAAAGGTGTGGAAGAGATTGAAAAGGAAGAGAATTGTGGAAGCTATGAGGCTTGTTGACTGCTGGATGTAGAGAAGAGTTGATTGTTATACTTCATTAGAACTGACCAAGCAAAGATAGTTGCTATCAGACAGTTCACTAGATTGTATATTCCTATATACACTTGTTCAGATTGTGAATCCTTGAGGGTGGATTTAACCTTCTTTGGGTAGTGTTCCTGGGCAATGAGCCTACTACTTTTGTTGAATCCTAATAGGGTCTATCTCCTAACAGGGACTATGTACTGTAATGTTGTAATAAGCTCCTAATAGGGCTAAATATTTTAACAGGGATACTATACTCTCAGTACATTATTTGTGGGTGCTAATTCCCACCGGGGTTTTACCTTTAACAGGGTTTCCTTAACAACAAGTATTATGTTATTGTGTTGGCATTTACTGTGTTATCATTTATATTAAAAATTTGGTTTATAAATTTTAAAGTTTAATCATCTATATCACAACTGATTCACCCCCCCCTCTCAGTTGTCTTGTGAACTCTTATTCCTAACAATTGGTATTAGAGATACTGGTCCTTAGAGAGAAATCTTAACAGCTTGAGGTGATCCTAAAGATGAATTACTATAGGAAGCATAGTCCAAAATTTGATCCTGAAAACTTTGACAGTTGGCAAAACAAGATGAGAACACATTTTCTATGTTTGGGAACTAACTACTGGATGATCACAAAGAAGGATGAGAAGATAGCGACTGAGGATGAACTAGAGAAGGGTACTAAAGATGAAAATAAGTTATTTTCATTTAATATGGTTGTAAGGGAATCATTGATCAATGCACTTTCTAAAGGTGAATTCACAGAAGTAAAAGAATTGGATTTTGCACATGAGGTATGGACAAAATTGGAGCGTTATATATAGGAGAAAATTTTACAAAACAAGCAAAGCTATAGAACTGGAAGACAAATATGGAATCACTAAAGATGAGAGAAGATGAGAAAATTAGGGCATATCGATAGAGAATTACTAAAGTGGTTACTGGCATTAGAAACTCTAGAGGTACTTACAATGAGGAAGAAGTGATTGCAAAGATACTCAAATATTTCACACCTACTGATAGAACCAAAGTAAAATCTATAGAGGATATTATACCTTCGACGCTGAACTTCACTAGAGAGATGTTGATTGGAAAGCTAACTACTTTTGAGGCCACAAAATTGGGAGATACTTTACCTAAGGTTGAGTCAACATTCAAGGCGATCATGCATAGGAACAAAAAGACCTTATCTGGAAATGTGAGCACCAACAATGGTGACCTGAGAGAAGAGATTGGAGAATATGCTAATGAATGGGAATAGATACTGGAGGAAGAAATAAAGCTAGATGAAGTGGTGACACTGATTCCTAGAAGAGAAAAGAGAGATTAGGGTAAATTTGAAGGCAAATTACCTTTGAAATTTTTTTCATGTAACAAGATTGGTCACTTTGCATCTAGATGTCCTACAAGGGTTCCTAAGCACAAACCTAAGTTTTACAAATCAAAGTATCCTAAAGACAAGGAATGTTATTATGCTAGTGAGGGTATTTCTAATGATAATGGTGACTATGATGAAATTGGATTTATTGCCATAAAGGATGATGAGCCTATACATGAGGAAAAAGCCTTAGTATCTTGTGTTGAAAAAAATATGAATGGGTTATATATAGTGGTTGTTAACACCATATGACTGGAGATTAAAATAAGTTTGTAAGTTTGAAAAGACATGATGGTGGTGTTGTCAGATTTGGTGACAATACTCCTAAACTTATCATTGGAGTAGGATCTATTTCTCTTGATGGTAAGACAAAAAATGACAACGTATTACTTGTTGATGAACTTAAGCATAATCCATTAACTATTGGACAGTTAGTGGACAAGGGTTGTCAATTGAAATTCATTAATGGGAAATGCTCTATCAGAACTAAAACAAGATATTTTATCACATCTAGTACTAAATCTAGAGGTAATGCATTTTAATTGAACGCACTTGAAGCTTCCTATTTTATTGTGAAGGTTGATGATAGTTGGTTATGGCACAAAATATTTTGTCATATTAACTTTGATAACATTGTGAAGGTGAGTATGAAAAATGCAGTAAGAGACCTACCTAAGATTGTGAATCCATCTAACACTATGTGTAGAGAGTGTGTTATGGGGAAGCAGACCAGAAGCACTTTTAAAAGAAAAGCTTATTCAGAAAAAGGGAAGTTGGATCTGATACATATAGATCTGTGTGGTCCTACAAGAGAAAGATCATACTATGGTGAAAGGTACTTTGTACTTTTTGTTGATGACTTTTCTAGGATGATGTGGGTTGCAATTTGAGAGAGAAATCTAAATCATTTGACAAGTTCAAGTTATTTAAATAAAATTTTGAGAATGAATTTGGTTTGAAGATAAAATGTTTGATATCAGATAGAGGTGGTGAGTTTACATCAGAGTTATTTAATTCATACTGTAAAGAGCATGAAATATTCAGATAGACATTGATACCTTGGACACCACAACCAAATGAGATTGCAGAGAGAAGAAACAGAACTATATTAGATGCTGCAAGGGCTATGCTACTGGAAGGAAATGTATCACATATTCATTAGAGAGAAGCTATTGGTACTGCTGTGTACACCTTGAACATAATTCAGATTAGAGAAGGTACAAGTAAAACTCCTTATGAATTATGGTTTTATCATACACCTACTATGAAATATTTCCAAATATTTGGTAGAAAATGTTATATCAAGAGAGATTATGAGATAGGAAAGTTTGATGCTAGAAGTGATGAAGGAATTTTTCTTGGTTATTCTACTAAGGGTAAAGAATATAAATATTTCAATCTGAGATTGAGGAAGTTGATTGAAAGTGCCAATGTGAGGAAAGATGAAAATTTTTAGATTCAGGAAATAATATATGACTGTGGTCAGATTACAAAGATGAAAGAGGTTACTGTTGAACCTGAAGAACCTTTGATGATTGAAGATGTAACTGAAGATGAATTGATTGAGGTTACTGAGACTCCAAAGACACAGAGGTATGTGAAGAAGAACCATCCTGAAGATCAAATAATTGGTGATGTAAGTAAAGACATGATGACTAGATCTAAAGTTAGAGATGAAATTTGTTTGATTTCTCAAGTTGAACAAAAAACTACTGATGAAGCATGTAGAGATGAATATTGGACTAAATCTATGGAAGAAGAACTAGAATAGATAAAGAAAAACAATACTTGGGAATTGGTCTCAAGACCTAAGAACAAAAATGTGATTGGTACTAAATGGGTTTTCAGAAAAAAAATAGATGAGGAAGGAACAATGGTAAGAAACAAGGCTAGACTGGTGTGTAAAGGCTACTCACAACAAGAAAGCATAGACTATGAAGAAACATTTTCTCTTGTTGTTAGATTGGAAGCTGTGAGATTATTTCTTTCTTATGCTGCACATAAATACTTTTAAAGTTTATCAGATGGATGTGAAGTCAGCATTCTTGAATGGTGATTTGGAAGAGGAAGTTTACATTGAGAAACTTGATGGTTTTCCTTTGACAATGGATGAAGAGATGGTTTGTAAGTTAAAGAAAGCACCGTCTCGACTGAAACAAGCACCAAGTACATGGTATGCAAGTCTGTACAAGTACTTACTTCTTCTTGGTTTCAGAAAAGGTAATGCAGACAGTAATTTATACTTAAGAATTGATGAAGATGAAATCTTGATTATAGAAGTTTTTGTTGATGATATCATTTTTTCAGGCAATGATTAGATGAGTAAGAAGTTATCTAAAGAAATGGAAAATGAATTTGAGATGTCAATGATTGGTGAAATGAAATTTTTTCTTGGTTTGCAAATTAATCAGAGCAAGAATGACATCTTTATATCTGAAACCAAGTATCTTAAGGAACTGTTGAGAAAGTTTGGAATGGAAGATTGTAAACCTGTTGGAAAACCTATGGTGACTGGACACAAGCTGACTAGTAATGATGAGACTAAAAGTGTTGTTCAGAAAAAGTATAGATCTATGATCCGTGGTATACAATATCTAACTCACACTAGACTAGATATTACCAATGCAGTTGGAATTGTGGCTAGATGTTAGGCAGATCCTAAAGAGACACACTTTGCTGCTATGAAAAGAATTTTTCAGATATTTGAAAGGAATAATAGAATATGGATTGTGGTATGAAAAATCAGATGATTTTACTTTACATGCTTATACTAACGATGATTGGGTAGGTAATGTGGATGATAGAAAGAGTACAAGTGGGGTGCATTTTTCCATGGGCAAAGGATGGTTTCTTGGTTGAGCAAGAAGCAGAACTGTATTGCTCAATCTTTTGTTGAGGTAGAGTATGTTGTTGCTACAATAAATTGTACACAAGTTGTTTGGATGAAACAAATGTTGAAGGACATTGGAATAATTTTTGAAGAACCAGTGGTTATCCATTGTGATAACACCATCACAGTGAATATGTCGAAGAATCCTGTGATGCATTCAAAGACTAAACACATTTCAATTATCATTTCTTGAGGGAGAAGGTAGCAGAGAAAGAGATTAAACTGGAATAAATTAGTACAAAGCAACAGATAGAAGATATATTTGCAAAACCTTTTCCAAAATATTATTTTGAATACCTCAGAACCATGCTTGGGGTGATGGCCCCTCGTAGTAATTAATTGATGCAAATATGCATCAGTCTAGTGGCTTTTAGAGTTATATCATTTTCTAGAATTAATGTATGGATCTACTCCTCAGGGGGAGTGATCAAATGAACACTAGAGCACTTGGGTGATTGGAAATAAAGATTTGAAAAATCTACACCTTACAGAAAACTACAGATGAGTTATGACACCCTTTTCCATTGCTGCAAAAGGGGGAAAGAGTCTATGTGAAAATCCCTACTATTTTGGGGAGATTTGTGTTGAGGATATTGAGAAGATTGTATTGAGAGTAATTTTTTGGGGTTGATGGATTTTCCCATATGTTTCCATCAATGAAAAAGGGGGAGATTGTTGGATGATATCATTTTTTGGTACTGATCATGTTGTTGATATTTATGTTTTGTCATTGATGTCAACATATGTTTCTATGGAGAAAATAGACTGGTTACTTCACTGACAAAAGTGTACAGATAGTGTACGGATGATTCAAAATGATCAAAGTTGGATATATGAAGAAGGATGTGTGTTGACCTTATTACTAAGGTCGCTTGAATTTATGTTGCATATTGTAGATGTTATAGTTGATTTGGTGAGGACTAATTTTTGGACTGTAACTGTGATGCTTGACAGAGCAGGTCTCTGTGTTTCAGGCATATCTTACTGGCGAAGATATTTCAGATGAAGTGATCTTACTGGTGGATAACTAACATATGTTGGAATGATGGGTTGAGTTTGATTTTTATTTGATTACTGGTGATGTCAGTTTTAGGGTGTATTCTAGAGGAGACCTAATTGGTGGCTGACTTCATAAATGTAGCGTGTAAAATGAATTGTGAGCATGGATTACAGATCTGAGATTATATGTGATGGATTGTAATTGATGTTTTGTTGTTATAGGTACTCTTTGTATCTTAGCAAGGGGTTATATAAAAAAATTTGTGTTGGAAAGCCTTAATTAGCTGACCTAATTAATTGATTATGTATTGGGAAAGCTTAATTGGCCGACCTGATGAATTATTGTAAAGGGGTATATAGGAGAGATATTTTCTTTTGGAAAGGTGTGGAAGAGATTGAAAAGGCAGAGAATTGTGGAAGCTGCAAGGCTTTTTGACTACTGGATGTAGAGAAGAGTTGATTGTTATACTTAATTAGAATTGACCAAGCAAAGATAGTTGCTATCAGACAGTTCACTGGTTTGTATATTCCTATATACACTTGTTCGGATTGTGAATCCTTGAGGGTGGCTTTAACCTTCTTTGGGAAGTGTACCTAGGTAGTGAGCCTACTACTTTTCTTGACTCCTAACAGGGTTTGTCTCTTAATAGGGACTGTGTACTATAATGATGTAATAATCTCCTAATAGGGATAAATCTTTTAACAGGGATGCTATACTCTCAGTACATTATTTGTGGGTGCTAATTCCCACTGGGGTTTTACCTTTAATAGGGTTTCCTCAACAAAAAGTATTATGTTGGAATTTACTGTGTTATCATTTATATTGCAGGTTTGGTTTACAAAGTTTAAATTTTAATCATTTATATCACAACTAATTCACCCCCCCCCTCTCAGTTGTCTTGTGGACTATTATTCCTAAAAATAAATACAAGTAACCCAGACCAAAAAATTCTTATTAAATAATTGTGCAAAATAAATGAACCTATGTCTTACCCATAGAAATATTTAATTTGATCCTTGATCAAAGCTAAGGAATAACAATATACACATAGATAAACTCTATGCAATGAATCAAAAAATTCACAACTCAAGAAATAGGCACAAAGGAGAGACTTTAATCTAGAATATTTGTATTAAGTATGAAGAATGATGCTCCTGTATCAATATGGTTCAAAACGTACAACACTTCAATAAATGAAAAAGAACATAAAATTTCTATTCTATATTGACACAGTCTAGATGCAAATTTGATATATTCCTGATTTGAAACAAGTATGCAACTCAATGTTTTTCTGTACTTCCCAATTTTCCAGCCCTTTCTAAATGATCTTGGAAATTCTTTTATAGAAAAAGGATTGCAACAAGCCTCAGATCATTTAGGTCAAGAGCCAACAACCAAAACCCTAATAATTCACATGAAAGACAAAATATGCAACACAACAAATAACTGAATTATTACAAGATAAATCTTATTGGATTACATGGCCTTTGTAGTAACTCCAAAATTATATTGATTGGCCAAGTAAAACCTTTATCTTTATTCCTTTCTACACAAAATATGATTTGTAGTCACCAATGACCTTGGGATGTTGGAGAACAGTCCTTTAGGGTTAATAAAAGGTTTGCAAATCTGATCAAAAACCCAAAAATATCATTCTCATCATAAATGCATTCTCAGTCATCAAATTTCCATCCAAACAACACCCTACAACTACCTAAATACAACCGAGAAAATCAAATTTATCTAACTACTCTCCTGCAGCATGAAACATAGAGTCACTACTTCAAAACCCTCAAGAAAACATTTAAAAATTCAAATATCTATTCTTAATAGTCACACCTAGTGTGGAAAACACCATCAATGACCCAGATCAAACTTTATATCAAAATTTAAAACATAGCCATCAATCATCTTTTAAAAACACCTGCAAGTGCAAGACACATGACCATTCCATGTAACACTTTAGTCCCACTTGACATTCTCATCAAATTGGACACGTGTCACCCAGGTGTGATCCCACAAAGAATAACCAATGAGTACCTTCGGATCAAGGCATATGATGTAGGAGCATCCTAGGGTAGTTGGCAATCCTGTGTCACCAAAAACATATTTTGATATCTATTTTGGTATTTAACTTTGTTGGAGACCTAAGGTTCTCAGTCACTTTGGTGGTAGTCCTTGGTTGGAAGATGTATTGCTTCACTGTTGCACTCGATGACTGCACTTAGTGGTGCTCGATGTTGCTATGATATTCTACTCAAGGTACACTGCTCAATGGTAGTTTCTTGGTGTGTGTAGCTTGGTGGTGTCTTTCTTGGTAGCATATTACTCGGTGGTGTCTATTCAGTGTAGTTATGCTCAGTTGTGTCTTTCACTGGGTGATCTAGCTCTCGGTGTGCTTATTTACCGATTGGTTGTTGGGGTTCATCGACTTGTGTTTATGGATTGGGTGGCCATTAGAGATTGCATCTGTAATTTGAGGGAGTCATTGGGATCATACTGAGTTTTGAGGCATACAGATTTGTGGCATTGGCTCTTTTGTGGACCTAAATTTGGGTTGATGTGTTCTCCTATGTATTTTTTTATTAAGTGCTATCGACTAGTGCATTTAATATATGTTCATTGTAGAGTGTATGGCTGACTGGGTCATTTAATTATTATTTACAAGCTGACTTGTGGCATGTGTGTATAAAAGAGAGTCTAGGTTGATGTTTGGAAGAGAGACAGAGGCATGGGAAGATAAATAGGGGATAGAAAACCAAGATAATAAGCTGAAAGATTGTAAGTTGTTGTAGATAGGTGTAAGTGGGTAGACAAAGATTGCATATTTCTTAGTGGCTTGTGAGCACAAGTTCAGATCTGGTTTCTTCCACTTAGCTATAGGGTAGATGGATAAAGTTGGATCCTATGAGATCTCATTGAATATGTTGATGTAATGGCCCTAACTGGGAAGGCCTTACAGCCCAACATGTTGCATGTAATCTGAATTTTGAGATAATATAAGTTGATATTGATATATCTCATGTTGTGTTGTTTCCATTGTGTGTTCTTGTTGTTGGCTGCAAGTTTGGACAGTCCTTTATTGGGTCCTCCGAGCTTGGGCTAGATCAAGTGGTATCAGAGATGTTCGTTCATTTCTTGTGGAGCTTAGGGTTTCTGAAGATCTGGAGAGATGCCTCTGAGAAGATTGGACCCTAGGGTGATTGTAGATCTTTAAGAAGAGGTGGAAGTGAGGATAACAGAAAGATTTAGATCTGAGATGATGGAGATGAAGAATGAAATCATAGAAGGTATCATAAATGTTGGATTACATAGAGGTCCGAGAACATATGATGGTTATGAAGAAGCTACTGATGATTTTGAAGTTGTTGGATCTAGTGGAGGTGACAGAGCCAATTAGATAGAGAGATCTGGAGGAGATAGATATGATCGGTTGCAGAGATTTGGAGCTTGGTTGAGTAAAAACTATAGAATGGAGGTGTCCAATTTTTTAGGTACATTGAGACCTAAGGATCTGATTGATTGGATCAGTGAGTTAGAAGACTAATTTGAGCTGGAAGACATTGAAGAACCACTTAGAGTGAGGTTGGCACAAACTAAGTTGAAGGGGCATGCTACTTTATGGTGGAAAGAGTTGTAGAGGGACAGAGAAGATGAAGGTGAGTTGGAGATCAATTGGTGGAGGTTGATGGTGGAAAAGCTAAAGACTAAGTTCATTCCTGCTGACTATGAACTTGAGTTATTTAAGAAGTTGCAAAATCTGAAACAGAAGGAGATGTACTCAAAAATAAGAGTGCAAAATTCTCTTTCAAAGCCAAACCCTATTTTATCTTTGTTGCGGCGGAACTCCATGGGTATAGGTTCGATGATCCCTCCTCTGGTGTCATTGAGAGGTCATTTTCCTTTGTATCCCATTTGTTTGAGGAAATCATATCCTTTTCCATATTGCTCTGGGGATATCTTTACATTTTTGACCTCAGAGTCTACTGATTCTTCTTTGTAAAGCCAATTTAAGATTGCCTGCTCTTCTGTGTTATCGGAAGAAGATGTGGATGCCTTTACCATACCTGTAGCTTTGTGTACTTCTGGTTCCTGTACTGTAAAAGGTGTGAATTTTGATGATGGTTTTCCGTATGATCTTGGTGATACTGGAAGCTCTGTTAGGGAGGGATTTAGGTCTAATTTGTATTCACCCATACCTGTTTCTTGAAGTTTTAAGGTCTTGCCAAAGCCTTTCATGACCATGTCCTTGGTAGTTTCAGGAGAAACTGTATCCATAGCCTCTTTGTTGTGTGGGACCATGCTACCTGCTTTAATATTATTGAAAGCATAGTTGGCATCTGTAGGAATTGTGACCTCTATTCCATTATGTGGGAATTTGATGCATTGATGATAGGTGGATGGTACAGCCTGCATCTCATGGATCCATGGTCTCCCTAGTAGAATGTTGTAGGCCAGTGGTAGATCCAGAACCTGACATATAACATCTCTTTTAATTGTTCCAACTCTGATGGGTAGACAAATAATACCTCGGGAGGATCTTTCTTCCTCATCATATGCCTTGATGGTTATTTTATTTCTAGAGTCAATTGTTTGCTCTGAGAGGCCTAGCCCCCTGACAAGATCCAGCGTACAGATATTTAATCTGGCGCCTCCATCTATCAATACGCATCTAACACGAGATTTATGAATAAGAAATTCGATATGGAGAGGTTGATTGTGTGGATTGGTCAATGATTTGTCATCCTCCTCAGAAAAGGAGAGGTAATGTGGTGCGGATATATGATTGACCATCGCTTGGAATTTTTTTATATCTATATCCTTCAGAACATTAGCTGTGTGTAGAGCCTGTTCTAGGATTTCTCTGTGTACAGTGGATATTTTGAGTAATGGAAATCTTGGCTGCAGTTCTTTGCAATTGATCCACCAAGTCATATTTTGCTCTAGGGATAGTGACCACATGTTTTGCTCCTGGTTTAGGTATGGTGATAATAGGAACCTTGGGTGTAGATGTCTGTTTTGGAGGTCCCTTGATCGTAACCTGTGCTTGGCTCCGGGTTACAGCGTTTAGGGAGGACGAGGCTCCTTTGATGGTAACCATGTTGACAAATTCATTCTTAATGTTGAGCATATTGATCACGTTGTCATTCTTGGAATAGGTGTTGTTTACCTCATTACCTTTCCCTTTGGATGTTTCACCTTGATTGTAATTGGGGAATGGTTTATTAAATGTTGTGTGATCTTCATTTGTAGTGTGTCCATCCACCTTGATTTTACATCCTTTAATAAGGTCCTGGATAATGTGCTTGAGCTTGAGACAATTATTTTTCTTGTGTCCCTTGTTTTTGTGGAAGACACAATAGAAGTTATCATCCCACCATGTAGGTTTAACCATTGGTTCCTAAGGTTTAGAATCGGGAATCGAGAGGACTTTGTTATCCACCAATGTTTTTAAGACAGTCTCAAGAGGTTCTCCCAAAGGTGTGAATGTTCTTTGGGGTTTTGAATTCCAGGTTCATCCCTTGTCATTATCATTGTTGGCTTTGGGAATGGGAGGTTTTATTTTAGCCTCCTTGCTTGCTTGCATACCGTTGGTAAGATTGAATGCTTTAGTTTTAGAATTAATGTGGGAAGCATCAACCACTCCGTCATTGACAACATTTTTATTGTTTTTCCACTATTTAGGCTTGGAATTGGAGCTACTGCCTTTGCTTTCATTTTGAAGGGTAATCTCCCCCTTTTTGACCATGACCTCCTCAATACGGAGAGCATTTTTAATCATCCTATCGAAACTAGGAGAATCTTGCATTTGTAGAGCATAGCTCAATTCAGGTATGAGATTATTAACAAAGATCTCCATCTTTTCTATTTCAGGGATGACTCTCGAATATCGTGCAAAGATCTTCCTCCATCTTTGTAGGAAGTGAGTAAAGGATTCTCCTATTTTCTGCTTGATATTACATAAATCCATCATGGTAACATCGTGTTGAATGTTGTAAGAGTAGTGTTGAATGAATCATTGCATCAACTCTTCAAATGTTTTGACTTTCGGATTCAACTTTGAAAACCACTCCATGGCGTTTCCTCCTAGACTTCTTGGGAATAGTCTCATCAGGTAAGTGGGTTCATGTATGTACTCAATACTAAGAGTGCAAAATTCTCTTACATGATCATGGGTACCTATTGAAAATGACACAAACACTCAATAGGTCATTGCATTAGCTTGAAAGGTTAGTTAAAACATGTAAAACCACTAATATCGACCTATTGCCTTCTAACTAGAAAGAGTATGATTAGTTGCATATCTAGCCCTCAGAATATGCTCCAAATCAGTGACCAATACTATCCTAGCATGAAGGATTTGATTTGAATTCAAACTAAAAATGAGAAAAAGCATACAATCTAGCTTTAAAACATGAAATAAAAACAAAGAACTAGCATGAGATAATAGATGAAATGTGATTCTAGAGTGAATCTAACAGCATAACAATGTAATTTGATCCTAAGGTGAAGGCTTATTTTCTCTCAAAATAGGCTTCTATTTATAGAAGAATGGGAGAGAGAGGGGGGGGACAAGGTTCATTTATGAACTTGGAGACTCATAAATGAATATGTAAGAGCCTTTAATGCCCAAGGTATTAATAAGGCATAGGAGAGACATGGGCTTAAGGTCTTCATATTAATGAAGGCATTAATGAAGGCCTTAAAGACGGAAGGGAGGATGTAAGAGAATATGGACTCTAAGAAAGTCCAGCTTAAGAAAGTAGACTTTCTCAAGTGGGTGGAGTTGCTAAGTATTCCCTAATGGAATGTGACAACATTAGGAGGTGGGTTAGAGAAGAATTTAGGATTAGGATTAGATTAGCATGGGTGAATGGGTTTAGAAGGGTTAG
>MU225350.1:303228-323205 GCA_018584345.1 Thuja plicata
GGGGTTTAGGGGAATATTAATAAATGAAATAAACTTATTTAATTCATTTAAAAACATAGGAATTAATTATTTAAACAATGAAATTGCTTTTTAATAATTATAGAACTATAGCCATTTTAATTAAATTAAATAGGCTAGGGGAATGGGTTAATTGCAAGTGGGTATTTGATTTAGGGATTTATTTAATTCCTTTATAATTAAATACTATAGCCATGTTTGATTTTGATTTGATTTGATTGGTCGAAATTGATTTGAATTGTATGGCTATAATAGTTAATGTAAATCAGTGATAAAAATCACCTAGGATATTAAATTGATTCAAAGAATTATGCCAAGCAGTAACAGGGTCGTTTGGACATAAATCAAGGGTATGATCACACTTAGGGAAAATAGGGTCCATAGTTGCGATAGACCAAATTCAGGTGGTTACACATTCCTGCTGACTATGAACTTGAGTTATTTAAGAAGTTGCAAAATCTGAAACAGAAGGAGATGACTGTGGAATATTATATCAAGGAGTTCTACAAGTTGACTATTTGGTCTGGGCATAGAGATCTTTCTAAAGAAAAGGTTGCGAGGTATGTTAATGGTCTAAAATTAAATATCCATGATGAGATTGGTATGTTGAAGATTGACTCTGTAGAGGATGCTTATAAGTATGCATTGAAGGCAGAAGATAATTTGAAGATGAGACATTACGGTAATTCCTGAGGGAAAGAGAAGCAGGAATAGTCGGTAAAGGATAAACTGAGAGTTGAGGATGAACCAAAACCTGTTGAACTGAGGAGAATAATAGGTAGAGGTGTATTTAGAGGTACTTGTTACAACTATGGTGAAGAAGGACATCACTCATTTGAATGTTCCCATGCAGATAGGAAGGTCAGTAGTCACCAAAATGTTGTGGTGAATGAGGTTGATGAGAATGAACCTAAGGTGGAGGGTATGAATCTTTTGCTTAGGAGAACATTGCTGCCCTCAAAGAAAGTTGATTCTTGTCAGATGAAGAACTTGTTCAGGACTGTGTGCAAGTTTGGTGGTAAATTTTGTAAGGTGATTGTTGATGGAGGAAGTACTGACAACCTAATTGCTGAGGAGATGGTTCAAAAACTTGGTTTGAAAAGGTTGAGGCATCCTTGTCCTTATAGGATAAGTTGATTACAATATGGTCATGTAGTAGAGGTGAAGGAGTAGTGCATGGTGAGTTTTTACATTGGTACCTATAGAGATGAACTATTATGTGACATTGTGGAGATGAGTTCTTGTCATGTTTTACTCGGTAGACCTTGGCAGTATGATAGAGAGGCTATTCATGACTGTAAAAGAAATTTATTTACTATACTGAAGGATGGGAATAAGTCTATTTTGATTCCTTTGAAGGATGTAGAGCTCGGGAGGAGGAACTTGAGCATTGGTAGTAAATATGAAGTGGTTGCAGTGGATGGTGTAGGTATGAGTGTGCAAAATAATGAAGATAAATCAGGAAGTACTAGTGGTAAAAGGAATTAGAATAAGAACCGAGGGAAGAGTGTGTCGGTTGAGGACTTGGAAGAC
Organism: Thuja plicata; assembly: GCA_018584345.1. NCBI lineage: Eukaryota > Viridiplantae > Streptophyta > Pinopsida > Cupressales > Cupressaceae > Thuja > Thuja plicata. Next base: position 304,780 of record MU225350.1, read on the forward strand.
ATGTATATCCAGAACTAGTTAGGGATCTATGTGTTGAATCCCAACAAATGTTCATCCAGCTTCTGAGAACATCTTTTTGCATCTGGGGTGTCTGATGCAGGAGCATCTTGGGGTATTTGGCAATCCTGTGTCACCAAAAATATTTTTTGATATTTATTTTGATAGTTAACTTGGTCGGAGACCTGATGTGCTTGGTCACTTTGGTGGTAGTCCTTGGTTGGAAGATGTATTGCTTCACTATTGGAATTGGTGACTGCACTCAGTGGTGCTCGGTGTTGCTGTGATATTCTAATCAAGGTACAATTCTTGGCAGTAGTTTCTTGGTGTGTGCAGCTCCATGGTGTCTTTCTTGGTAGAATATTACTCAATGGTGTCTATTTGGTGGATTTTTTCTTGGTTGTCTTTCACTGAGTGATCTGACTCTCAATGTGCTTGTTTATCAACTGGTTGTTGGGGTTCATCGACTTGTGTTTATGAATTGGGTAGAAATTAGAGATTGCATCCGTAATTTGAGGGAGTCATTGGGATCATGTTGAGTTCCAAGGTGTGCGGATTTGTGGCATTGGATCTTGTGTGGACCTAAATCTAGGTTGATGTGTTCTCCTATGTATTTTGTTATTAATTTAGGCCAATTGGTGCATTTATTATATGTTCATTGTAGAGTGTATGGTCGACTGGGTTAGTTAATTAATGTTTACAAGCTGACTTGTGGCATGTGTGTATAAAAGAGAGTCTAGGTTGATGTTTAGAAGAGAGACAGAGGCATGGAAAGATAGATAGGGGATAGCAGAGTAAGATAATAATCTGAAAGATTGTAAGTTGTTGCAGATAGGTCTAAGTGGATAGACAAAGATCTGGTTTCTTCCACTTAGCTATAGGGTAGATGGATAAAGTTAGATCCTGTGAGATCTTTTTGAATATGTTGATGTAATTGGTCCTAACCGAGAAGGCCTTACAACCCAGCATGTTGCATGTAATTAAATTCTGAGATAATATAAGTTGATATTGATATATCTTGTGTTGTTTTGTTTTCACTATGTGTTCTTGTTGTTGGCTGCAAGTTTAGACAGTCCTTTATTAGGTCCTCCAAGCTTGGATTGCATCAACATCACGTCAACCACATGATCAAAATTGAGCTGGCTATCCTTTATCCACTTTGAAAACCCAGACCCATGATCTTAGATGGCTACATGGTGAAAAGGCATGATTCTACGGTGGATAAATAATCCTCATCTTCTATTCAAGGAATGATGCTGACTATTGGATTGAATCTAATCTATATACACATTAAATTTCCTTAGGCTTTGAAACTGAAAACCCCACAACCCAAGTTGGACACGTGGAATTCAAGTGTGTTTCCTTGAGGGCTAAACAACATGCAACATCTAATCTAGGAATAATGCCTTTTGTCCAATCAAAATGACCTAACATATCTTTAACTTCCCTTTAGCTCTGAGCAGGAATAACTATGTGCTACATGGAAACTAGACATGAACCCATAATGAATAAACAAAAGTCATCTTCACCTAGAGGTATAACGTCAACTGTTAGATAAAAATTCACCTGACAACCCATAATGTTCCTTTATATTTATAATAGTCCCACCACTTTCCATGTGATGTCATGAAGGGTATCCTCCCTGCAACTTCTGATCTGAGAAATGTGCCAGCTATTGAATGATATTAGATCTAATCTAACTTTAAATTTTCGTTGACTTAGAAGGAGAGGGTTCCATGATTGAAAAGTGGACACTTGTTACCCTGGCGTGATTCCACAAAGGATAACAGTTTGCATCTTGTGATCATAGGATCATGCCCATCATTGGATAAAAAACAACTTGCCCTGAATCTACAAAGCACGAAATACTTTGGGGACTTTAGACTTAGGAAAAAATTAATACGGGCCCCACTAGAACTTAGGACATAGAAGAAAAAGGCCCTGCACACGACAAAATTAGACATGTGGGAAAATAACTTAAGTGGCTCCCAAAAAAGGTAACATCATTTTATAAAAGACATAGGAGACTTAGGGTTTTTGAAAAAAAGGAACCAAGGGTTTGAAAACAATAACAAATTAGGGGTTTAAGAACTAGGCTTAAACATTGCATAAAACATAAGCATGACTCAGAACCATGGAAAAATTTACATTCCTAACAGATCATATGGAATAAAGTAGGATAAGTTACAAATTTGTGGCAAAGATACTAGGTGGTGAGGGTAATATGAAGTTGGTCACTTAAGGTATAAATTCAAGGAAAATTTGATGGTTGGAGCTTTTTTGAAGGAACTATGTTGAAGGCTTGTTCATCTTGATTCATATGTTCATGTACCTTTCTAAGAGATAGTGTGTCTTCCATATAAGTCTTGTATCTTTCTCTAAGGTAGTGCATCTCAGTCTGGAAGCCCTTTTTATTCTTTCCCTAGGACAATGCACCTTATCCTGCACATTTAGAGACCAATGTGCTTCCTCGGTAGTGATCATAAAATAAACATTATAATACTTTTTTTATATATTGTGAGATAACCTTCGCCATGGTTTTTTCCTTCTTAGGTTTTCCATGCAAATTTGGTATTCTCCTATGCATGGTCTTCATAGATTTATCCTCTTTATGTTGTTACACACTGTAAGTATTTTTTAGATGTGGATTTGGACTAAAAATTAAAGAGTTTTTTTCAAGATCAATTTATCCCTCGCCCCTCTCAATCTCAAGGTGTGTTCAAAAAACATATCTAGAGATAGATATAACTGGGGAAAAATAGAGGGATATAGGGAGGGGGATCTAGGATGAGTAATTAGGGAGAAGGAGAGAGGTATATTTATCTCTAAATAAAGATGAAGAGATGAAGATAGAGAGATATAAAGATTTAATGAGAGGAAGATAAATATATATTAAAATATAGATATACATGTTACTAATAACTAAGAGTGGGGGGGGGGGTGAATCAGTGACCTCAAAAATTAATCTTTAAATCAACCCTTAAAACTTATAACCACAAATTATGCCTCTAGTTATCTTCTGTCCGACAAGATGAATGCCTTGAAATAATTTTATCAACTTAATACTTGTCGGATTGCTTTATAAATCTCTCTTGTGTATGATTATTGATAAGTAGCTAACTATTTACCAAAATATAGTAAATATGCAGAGTATACCGATCAATCCAGAATTGCATATGTGAACTGTAAAACAGTAAAGTAATAAAGCATTAACACATAACACATGGATTTTTAACATGGAAACCCTGTTAAGGGAAAAAATCACTGGGACCGATACCCCAAATTTTCACTCTTTTAAAGTAAGACCTGTTAAGAGCCAACCCTATTAAAGGTTAAAAACACACTGTTAGGTGTGACCTTGTTAGAGGATTTAGAAATAGTTTGTCAACTAGTATCTGGCATCTAATGCTACCATCCTTGATCAAACTCTCTTGGCCTATCAATAGGTATCGGGCATATCCAATCCTACTTTTGTGATCAAACTTTTTGATACTCCTTGGGATGTATCTCAATTGTAAAAGACTTTTAAGTCCTGCTTGGTTAAGAGGCTTTATGCTTCAATGGTTAAACTGAAACACTAATGATATGTTCATACATACAACTCAATTGCATATTTTTGGATCTATTGTAAGTCCATTACCTACCTGATCAATATAATCACTTATACCTTTGCTCCACACTATTATGCTCTGTGATGCTTGTCTCACTGTTTGTCGGTGTCTGTAGAATCTAGCTCTTTCCTCAACTTGTTGATCAGGACTGAAAGAAGACTTTCTTCTCCTTCAGATTTTCTTTAGCATGTTTCCTCTTCTCTTTTTCTCCTCACCTAATCCCCCATTTGTAATGAATTGGTTTTGTCTCTTTATAGACATGATTTCCCCTTTTCTTGGCTTTCTTGATTCTTGGCATGCTCCACAATTATCGCCAATAGATTTAAAGAAAACTCTTGATTTATCTCAAAGAGATCTTCTTGCCAACTGAACAAATCAGCTTTAAATCACTTACTTATCTCCGACTTTAACTGGATGATTAAAACAATGATAAGTATCCATTAATTATATCTTTAGCTTCTTGACAGCTAAGCATTTTTTTCATTTTTTGAACTCTCTATTTTGTCGGTCAACACTTCAGTTAGTCATCAGTGATAACTAAGTGTTCTATCTGTGTAACTTCAGTTTTCATTGGGATCGCCATCCTTGTCTTCTCCATCAGGCAATACTATGATTCTCTCTGTCGGGTTACTCTTTGCTTTGCTCGTTGGTCAACATTGTAACTTTGATCATCGGTAATGTTGTACATTAGCTTGTCAGGTAACACTATGACTCTGCTCTTTTACTCTGACCGTCGATGTACACTCCATCAGTGTATGTAGTCGCTTAGTGAATACTTGACTTATATGCATTACTAATAGCATAGCCTTGATTCATTGGATCTTTGACGTCTTTGGTAGTATTTCCATGACCATACAGATTATATCAAGTTGACATCAATGACAATACAATACATTAACTGATTTAATGCCTTGCATGATCATCAACTTAACATCTTCAAACATTCAATCAGTTACATGTCATCAATCTATCCCTTTGGCATTGATGGAAACATACTACATTATCATAATATACTATTACTAATACAATATGAAATATATAGTTTCATCAAGCTTTCCTAATTTAACTATTACAAATGTTTGGCTATCTGTAAGCTCAAATAGCTTAGATTTGATTCTTACAGCTTTCTTTCTATCTTCAACCCCTTCACTGGATATATGTAGAAAATTTCTTTCTCTGATGTGATGTATTTTCCTTCCGTGTCAAACTCTCTCCCTTTGACTATTTTCCTTTCTTGTGATGTCTTTTGTCAGTAATTCTCCTCCTTTGTCTATACTCTCCCTTTCTTGTTACATTCTCTCCCTTTAGATACTTCGATGGATATAATCTCTTCCCGAGATGATAATGGATAAACTCTCTCCCTTTGACAGCAATGCCAAACAAACATTCTTTGTAAACACAGATTTTGCAAAACAAGTATTTGACAACAATGTCAAATGGATCCTATCTATCCATAATATATTCCTTGAATTTCCCATTCCATCAGTAAAAATATGGTGCTTGGAGTAGATAAATACCTTGTTGTGTATAGATGTATCATTAATGTTCATCTCTCTGCTTACATCAACATGAATGATATTCTTATATAATAGGCAGACTGATGCAGTCTTCTAGTCATCTTACTGACCAATAGATAAGGGTCTGACCCCTAGTTTATTTCTCAAGTACTCAAATGCATCCTTGGGCAATGGATTGGTGAAGATATCAGCCAATTATTCCTTTTATTGCACATACTCCAGTATCACCTCCTTTACATGAACTTGTTCTCTCAAATAATGATACTTGATGGCAATATGCTTTGTTTTAGCATGCATGACTGGATTCTTGGAAATGTTTATTACACTTGTATTATCATAGTAGATAATTACTGGTTCTAAAATTTTCATATTCATACCTTCTAACTATTTGATCCATGCAATATTTGAGCAATTTGCAGCAGCAACAACATACTCTAATTTTGCAGTAGACTGAGAGATGCATCCTTGCTTCTTTCTGATCCATGTGACAAGTATGTCACCCATAAAGAATGCTCCTCCAGTTGTGTTGTTTCGGTCATCAATATTTCTGGCCCAATCAACGTCGGTAAATACTTTAAGTTCAAATTTGCCTTCTCTTTTGTACCATAAGCCATATTCCTCGGTAGTCTTTAGATATCTTAGGATTCTTTTCACAGAAGTCATATGTGATTCCCTGGGATTGGCAGAAAATCTAGCAACTATTCCTACTACATGTGCAATATTTGGTTTAGTATGTACAACATACATGAGTTTCCCAATCATTGATCTATATAAAGTCTGATTTACCTCTGATAACTTGTCTTCCTTTGTTAGTTTGCATCCAGTTTCCATCGGTGTTCCAACTTGTTTGGACTCTTCCATCTTGAATATTTTTAGTACTTCTTTGATGTTCATGGATTGTGTAATGAAAATACCTTCATCTTGTTGCATGATCTGCAAACCAAGAAAGAACTTCATCTCTCCAAACATAGACATCTCAAACTTTTTGCTCATTTCATTTGCAAATGATTTGCATAGCATATCATTTCCTCCAAATATGATGTCATCAACAAATATCTCAACAAGAAAAATGTTAGCATCAATATCTTCCTTCAAATAAAAATTACTATTTTCACTAGTCCTTACAAATCCAATACTTATAAGATAGTATTGAAGTCTTTCATACCAAGCTCAGGGTGCTTGTTTTAATCCATACAAGGATTTGTGTAGCCTACATACCATGTCCCTCTTGTCTGGATCAACAAACCCTTCTGGTTGTTCAATGTATACCTCTTCTTCAAGTATTCCATTTAGGAATGCAGACTTGACATCCATTTGATATACCTTGAATCCTTTATATGTAGCATGAGCCAGTAATATTCTTACTCCTTCTAGTCTCGAAATAGGTGCAAATTTCTCTCCATAGTCAATACCTTCTTCTTGTGCATACCCCTTGCATACTTGTCTTGCTTTATTTCTGGTGACTTCTCCATTCCCATTCATCTTATTCATGAATATCCATTTTGTACCAATGACATTCTTATCATCTGGTCTTAGTACAAGTGTCCATGTCTTTTTTTTCTCTATCTTCTTCATCTCTTCATTCATAGAACTTATCCATTCATCATTATCTAGTGTAGCATTGACAGATTTTGGCTCATAATCACAAATAAGACATCTTGTATTTAGAGACTTACTTCTAGTTCTCATACCAGCCTTTTTATCTCCTATGATCTATTTCTATGGATTGTTCCTTCTGACATATCTTGCAAGTACGAGTTCAACTCTTTGTCTATCAGCTTGATCATCATTTTGTTCTTCATTCTATTCTCCATCACTTTGTGCATCATCTTGAGCAATATTCTGATCGTTGGTATTTGTAGCCTGATGCTTGAGTGTAATGATATGTTTCTCAGGAGCTCTACATTGTTGGTTGGGTAGAGTGTCAGGTTCCTCATTGTAAGTAAACCTATTGTAGTCCTCTGGTTCTTTAGTGCTTTCATTTTCATTCTTCTCTACAAATTCATCTATCTTTACATTTTCACTTTTAACAATTTTTTTAGAGGCTTTAATTAGACATTAATAAGCCTTGCTCTTGGTAGAATACCCTAGAAAGATTCCTTCATCACTCTTGGATTCAATTTTTCCATTTCTATCATCTTTTAAGATATAACATTGACTACCAAAATTTTTGAAATAACTTACATTGGGTGTGTATCCATACCATAGCTCATAAGGTGTCTTCTTGGTGTCTTTCTTCAATTGTACTCTATTCAATGTGTAAAAAACAATACTGACAGCTTCCCTCCAGAAGATTTGGGTTATGCCTTTCTCTATCATTAGTGTCCTTGCACAATCAACTATGGATCTGTTCCTTCTTTCAGAAATTCCATTTTGCTGTGGTGTTCTCGGTGTAGAAACTTGTCTTCTGATTCCATGCTCATTACAAAAGTTAGTGAATTCATCTAAAATAAATTCCTCTCCTCTATATGATCTTAAGAATTTTAACTCCTTACCACTTTGTTTCTCAACCATTTCCTTATACCATTTAAACATCTTAAATGCTTCTAATTTATCTTTTAGAAACATGACTATCATCATTCTAGAGTAATCATCAACAAAGAGAATAAAATATCTATCTCCATAATAACTCTTTTTCCTCATGGGTCCACATAAATCAGTATGGACTAATTCTAGAATTGCATCAAATGTATGGGTTTTTCTTTTAAAACTAGACTTTGTCATTTTACCTTTTTGACAATTCTTACACATGATGTTGTCAAGCTTGGTCATCGTTGGTAAGCCTCTGACATTTCTCTTTTTGCTAATATTTATCATGTTGTCAAAGTTCACATGACACAATCTTTTGTGCCACAACCATATGTCTTTGTTTGTAGCAATCAAACAAGTGGTGTCAGTATCATTCAGATAGAATAAGTTACCTTTTGTGTGCTCACCAGTACCAATCAAATTTCCTGATTTGTTGAAGATCTTTGCCTTCTTATTTTAAAATGCTACTCTAAAACCTAAATTATTAAACTATGAAACACTCAATAGATTATAGTTTAATCCATTTAACCAATAATAATTTTTACATTTTATTTCATTATTCAACATTATAGTTCCTCTACCTTCAACTAGACAAGGTGTGTCATTACCCATTCTTATTGAACCACCTTTATAGTATTCAAAAGTCTCAAAAAATTTCTTATCACCGGTCATATAGTGAGTGTAGCCACTATCTATGATCTAGGCATCATTTTTACTAACTTTAGATATGAGTGCAGTTTCTACGTACCTTTCTTCATCATCTTCTGAATCATCTTTTACTGCCACAAACACCATCTCGATGTCTTCACTAGATTTGGTGTCATTTTCATCATCTTTACATTTTTATAGGTAACTGGCCTTCTTTCCTTTGTCCTTTTAGTCTCGGGTATCTCTTCTTTTTTATTTTCAGTAGCTTCTGTAATCACCTCTGTCAGACTTCTTCTCAAATGCTATGTCATTACTTCTGTCATCTTTTCTCCTGTTAGGACATCTTGTAGAAAAGTGTCCAATCTCTTTACAATTAAAACAAACAAGTGGTAATTTACCTTTGTATTTACCTTTGCCTCTTTGCATTCTTCTAGTCATAAGTGCTTCAATTTCATCAAGATCATCTTCTTCACTTTCACTATCACTATCTTTTCTCATAGTGTTGTTATGACTTGATTTACTTATTCTCATAGAAGTTTTGAATGCAGACTCTATGTTTGGTAAGACACTATTATCAAAATTATTCATCTCAAATAAAATCAATCTTCCAATCAAAATGTCTAGAGTAACATTGCTATTTTCTACTGCTCTCATTTCTTGAATGGCAGATACTCTAATAGCATAAGTAGGCAGTAAGGTTTTTATAATTTTACTTACCACTATATCTTCTTCTAGTACACCTCCAACTCCTCGGATAGCATTGACTACCTCTTTGATTATCATACTGTACTGCGTAATTTTTTCACCTTCTTTCATTTTGAGATCATCAAACTTCCCTCTAAGTATTTCTACCTTGGCTCTCAAAACATTCTTATTACCACCATGTACAAGCATCAATTTTTCCCACATCTACTTTGCAGTCTTGCAAGTTTTGACATCTTCAAATTCAGCATCGGGGAGTGAGGAAGAAAGCTCTATCATCATGCAATTGTGCTCATGCTTCTCTCAATTGTTCAACTGTTGGTGCTCCTATGGGGAACACATATTCTACATCTAGGTATTGAGTAACATCATTACCAATACCTGATAAGTGGAGTCTTATTCTGCTTTGCCATGAAGCAAATTTATCTTTGTTCAACTTGGGCAAATCTCATCTGTTCATATTGTGATCTTTAGCTTAGGTCTTGAAACCTTCCTTCTAAGCACACAAGCTCTGATACCAATTGTTAGTAATAAATGAGAGGGGGGGTGAATCAGTGGCCTCAAAAATTAATCTTTAAATCAACCCTTAAAACTTATAACCATAAATTATGCCTCTAGTTATCTTCTTTCCTAAAAAATGAATGCCTTGAAATATTTTTATCAACTTACTACTTGTCGGATTTCTTTATAAATCTCTCTTCTATATGATTACCGATAAGCAGTTAACTATTTACTGAAATACAGTAAATATGCAGAGTATGGCGATCAATCCTAAATTGCATATGTGAAACGTAAAACAGTAAAGTAATAAAGAATTAACACATAACACATGGATTTTTAATGTGGAAACCCTGTTAAGAGAAAAAACCACTGGGACCGGTACCCCAAATTTTCACTCTTCTAAATTGAGCCATGTTAAGAGCCAACCTTGTTAAAGGTTACAAACACACTTTTAGGTGTGACCTTTTAGAGAATTTAGAAATAGTTTATCAACTAGTATCTGGCATCTAATGCTACCATCCTTGATCAAACTCTCTTGGCCTGTCAATAGGTATCGAGCATATCCAATTCTACTTTTCTGATCAAAATTTTTGATACTCCTTGGGATGTATCTCAATTGTAAAAGAATTTTAAGTCCTACTCAGTTAAGAGGCTTTATGCTTCAGTGGTTAAATTGAAACACTAATGATCTGTTCATACATACAACTCAATTGCAGATTTTTGGATCTATTGTAGGTCCATTACCTCTCGAATCAATATAATCACTTATACCTTTTCTCCACACTGTTATGCTCTATGATGCTTGTCTCACTGTTTTTCGGTGTCTGCAGAATCTAGCTCTTTCCTTAGCTTGTTGATCAAGGCTAAAAGAAGACTTTCTTCTCCTTCAGATTTTCTTTAGCATCTTTCCTCTTCTCTTTTTCTCCTCACCTAATCCCCCATTCGTAATGAATTGGGTTTGTCTCTTTATAGACATGATTTCCCCTTTTCTTGGCTTTCTTGATTCTTGGCGTGTTCCATAATTCTCGCCAATAGATTTAAATCAAACTCCTAATTTATCTCAAAGAGATCTTCTTGCCAACTAGACAAATCAGCTTTAAATCACTTACTTATCTTTGACTTTAACTGGATGATTAAAACAATGATAAGTATCCGTTAATTATATCTTTAGCTTCTTAATAGCTAAGCATTGTTTCATTTTCTGAACTCTCTGTTCTTTTGGTCAACACTTTAGTTAGTCATCGATGATAACTGACTGTTCCATCGGTGTGACTTCAACTGTCACTGGGATCTCTGTCCTTGTCTTCTCCATCGGGCAATACTAAGATTCTCTCTGTCAGGTTACTTTTTTCTTTGCTTGTTGGTCAACACTATAACTCTACTTGTTAGTAATGTTGTGCATTAGCTCATAGGGTAACACTGTGACTTTGCTCTTTTACTCTGACCATCAGTGTGCACTATGTCAATGTATGCAGTCACTTAGTGAATACTTGACTTATATGCATTACTAATAGCATAGCCTTGATTCATTGATTCTTTGAAGTCTTTCACAGTATTTCCATGACCATATAGATTATATCAAGTTGACATCAATGAAAATACAATACATTAAATGATTTAATGCCTTGCATGATCATCAACTTAACAACTTCAAACATTCAATCAGTTACATGTCATCAATATAAGGAGAGATAAAGATAAAGAGAGATAAGGAAGTCATGTTGATAATGAAGCTTGATTATCTTCCTATTTAGAGAATTTTATTTTAATAGAATTTAGATGTTAATTCTTCATAAAGGAGGTGTTGGGGGATTATCCCTACCACTTATTTTACCAAGGGCTCTATGGGTGTGATAGATTTTGGACACCCAACAAGGTGTCAAAGGAAACATGCTTGAAGATATTTTTATAAAATTTGTCTTATATGTGTAGTGTGCTAAAAACTTATCACCCATTATTGGATGTCTTTAGTTTAGGTATAGGAAAGGTTACTGAGAGGGGGGGATCAATAATCTCCAACTTAACCTTAAAACACAATCTCAAATCTTCTCTTAACAGATTTACCAATTATAGCTTAATTAACCTATAACAATGTTAGCAGTTACCATAACATTAAACATCCATGCAATATAAAGTAAACATCTAGATAACATCAACATCAACATTTATCTCATGGAAACCTGATTAGGGAAAAAAACCACAGTGTGAGATTAGTTCCCACAAAAGTTGTACTCTTCTTAAATACACCCAGTTAAGAGCTTTCTCGGTTAAGGGTTACAAAATTTCTGTTAAATGCTACCTAGTTATGGGATTTACCTAGAGATCTATTAAAGTCTTGTACCCTATTAAGAGAAACATGGTTAGAGGATTTTAGACACTCAGTTGGGAATGGTACCTTGTTAAAGGATTTACAATAGACCTATTAGGGTCACCTGATAAGGGATTTTCCAATCACAATTGTTAGAGAGTTCAATCCTATAAAATGATCTATAGTTTGCACTAGCTCTGCTATATCAGATCCAATAAAGTTCCTTAACACAATAACATACCATTCCAATCCTCTTTATTCTCTTATCTTATTGCAACAATCCTTCTCTGATTAGTTCTTCTATTCAACTGATATCTTGTCTTCTTCTCCATCACGATACCAAACTTCTTCTTAGCTCTTCCTTAAGTAGATAATCATTAATCAACAAAACCTAAACCTAGATCCAATGATCATAACTTAATCATCTTATTAAACTTTTTCCTGTTCTTCCTCCTTTTCAGATGCGTCATGGTTTCTCCTTTTATTTGATAAGACTTCCTTCTATTTGATAGTTAGTACTTTCCTTATTTGACTATTTGACATCAATGACAAACTCTATAATTGGTCTTAACTTTATATTAACCTTACTTAACTTCCTTATCAACTAGAGCTATTTGTTAGAATAATTGAGAGGGGGGTGAATCAGTGGCCTCAAAAGTTAATCCAATAAATCAACCCAAAACTTTATATCAAAAATATAAACCTCTAGTTATCTTCAGTCCTACAAGATGTATGCCTTTAAATAATCTCATCAAATAAATACTGCTTGGAATATAGTGTTTATCCTTTTTCTTTAAGCTTTACAGAATAGCAAACTAGCCTTTACCAAAATACAGTAAATAACTTAGTGTTTACTAATCAATTCTATTTTAGTAATTGTAAAGGGATAAAATAGATGTGAAGATGTAATTGTATAAATATTGAGATGTAATGTGTTGATGGTGTATGAGGAAGATAAGATGTTCCTTTAACCTCAAATACACAAAGGAAGGATCCAAATTGATTAACCCCAAAGAAAGGATCAATGCATAAATGAATCAATCAATTAGAAATGAGAATAAAGAGGAAAAACCTAACTTTTATTTTATAGAAGAGAGTGTCTAATAGATTTAGGAATATTAAAAATTTAATTGAAATGAATTGAAGACAAGTACTAACCTCAAAATGCAACAGATATGCAGAATGTTATTTTCTGATGTATGTGTTGAGTTTCAAGAAATTCTACAACCAGATCTAGAACATAAACACAGAGATGAAGAAAACCCAGAAATATTTTCTTGATCTGGCTCAGTTCCAATTTTGACCCAAAAATGAATGTCACCTTTGACCCAAAATTTCCGATTCTGACCTCCACAGTCCGACAAAAAATATGTTTCCAGATCCTGACAGTTTGCTGAAAAGGGTATCCAAATTTGCACTCCAATTCATTGTTCCAAACCTGTCCATGCAAGAAAAATGGTTTGTTCTTTTTTTTTTTTGGGGGGGGGGTTTCCTTGGTCAAACCCTAGTTTTTAAATTAAACTTTTAATATAATTTAAATTGCATAAATAAACAAAGCAAATAAACGAATTCAACTTGCTAGTATAGAAACCCTTGTGGTGAATTCAAATCCGTGGATCCACAAGTACATATGCGCCAAATGAATGTAGAATGTAGCATGTAGGATGTAGAATGTCTCAAATCAATTTCTTGTAGATCTTCAACACCAATATTGAATGGATCTTGGAATAGGAAGAGGCTTAGAGGAATGTGGATGAAGAAATCTTCAACAAGAGGGCTCCATAGAGCTTGAATGCTTCAATGGTTACCAATGGATCTCCTTGATGAATTGAGCACTTGAAAGTACTTGAATGATTGGATGCTTGAGATTAGATGAATTATTCAATAGATATTAGCTTGTCTTTCACACCTATCCTTCAAGTCTTAGATGATTGTCACATATGCTTGGTTGTGCTTAGAGAAAATGAGAGGAGAAAGCTTCCTTATATACCAATCTAGGGAACAATCTTCTAGAGAGGAATACATAGGAGAATTAAATTACAATTAGAGCTATACCCCTAGATGAGGACCTATATTAAATATAATTTCAAGATTCTTTTCCCCGAAGACCGAAATAGCCGACCCGGAAGTGGGAATTAAATCTTTCCAAAGCCCGACATCCGGAAACCCCAGAAACTTGAAATCTGGACCCTGGGTTAGAATTGAGGTTGATTATGACCTAGGTTAGGTTCAAGGTTGACTTTTACCTAGGTCAAGGTCAAGGTCGGCCTTGACCTAGAAAGGTCTATTTTGACCCTATGCTAAAAAATCTCAAGTTTGCAGTTTAGGATGCTAGAAATAGGCCAAAGAAAAGTGGGAAATGGGGCAGAACAGGGGGAAAAGCCAGATCCAAGTTAGAGACCAATTCAAGGTACTTGACATAAACCAAAACCACTTACTTGAAGGGATAAACTATTCTATAATGGAAGTGCTTCCATTTTCTGACTATATATTTAGCCCCCACTTTAGCAAGAGTATGGACTTGATGCAAACTCTTGGTAAAGGAGATCATGAAGAAAAGATAATCTTATTGAAATCAAAAGGGAAAAAGGAATCCTCAAGCCCCCAGGGACTTAAGTCTTTATCAACCCTAAGATCACGATAAGAGAAATATCACTAGTCAAAGAGAAAAAGAGAGAGGGTGTGATTACCTTGCCCAATGAGAACTTGTGTCCCATTGTGGACCACACAAGGAAATAGTGCAACTGAAAAGATGAAGTTGATCCTCCTAGTGAATGTGGCTACTCACTAGCCAACCCATCAGGGAGATCCAGTCTTAAGGACACCTTCAACCTTAAGGGATCATAACATTATAAATTGAAACTAGAGGGATCAAGAGATCCATATAAATTTAAACTGGAGGGATCAAGAGATCCTATAAGGTAAAAATCCATGCTTTAAGGATTAGTCTCTAATCCATAAAGGGAAAAAAAATTTAAGTTTGAAAATATTTTGAACTTGCATGTGTGCAAAAAGTGAGTAGAGAATATGCCCCCACGTTAAAGTCATTGCTAATACTTCAGCAGGAGTAATGGCTTTAATAGAAACATAAGAAACTATACTGATTATGTTTCCACTATGAAATGCCCCAAAATGAATAAAAATCAAGGGAAATACCACATAAACATACAAAGAAAATAGAAGGGATCTACCTACTGTGGGGTTAGTATGATCATAATATAATACATACATATATATATATATATACATATATATATATATACAGATATATATATATATATATATATGATATTATTGCAAATAAATTGACATCATTCCCCAAATAAAGTAGAAATACAGTCACAATGGAGGAAAGAAAACACAAGGGTTACGAAGAAGAGTCTTTTTAGACCACAACATGGAGACCAAATAGAATCAGTGCTACGATGTCACAGATCCAAGCAGACTACACAAGGAAAATATTTACGAACAATAGCATAAGTACAACATAACATGAAAACATATAGAAAAATAGAGATACATATAGAGGAATTGTACAATAGGCTTGATTCCTTTATCTCCTTGCACCAACAATGTAACAAGGTTCATATAAAATAATCTAACAAACATTTAGCAAATACAGTATGGGAGAAACACAATACAATAGGCAAACACAAAAAGGCTACCATGAAGGACAAGCCAATCTAGCTCATCACCTACTCTCCCTATCTCAGTTTATATCATTTAGGGAAGGTGGGAAACTCGCAAGAGTGACTATAACCAACACAGTAGGAATAATAGCTAGTTCCAAACAAGGATCCTCTTGAGAATCATGATGTTCGATACTAGGTCTAATTATCAATTGAGTTGAAAGAATATGAGGTAAATCAATATCAATATCGATGGTCTCATATTCATCACTAGGATTGATAGGATCATCAAGAGTATCTTACTCATCGAGATTAATTAAAATAGGATCTAGAATGAGAATAGAATCATCATTAATATTAACTTCTTCCAACACATAAGGCATAGGCAGGTCAAAAGAAGGTAAAGAATTTGGAAGAACAAAGGAACAGGCCCTAGCTTTAGCCCTATGCTTCTTATGACATTCTTTGGTAGATTTGTTACATTTTGCTTTGTTTGAAATATGTTGAGAACTAGGAGGAAAAATAGCTAGTTCTTTCACAGGCTCAAGAGGAGGATTCTCAATGTGTTGAGAAGTGACACTGGGAGGTTGATTAATAAAACTAGAAGTAATGGATAAAGGAGGTATAGAAGGAGTGGGAAAAAGACCATGGTTAAGATCTATTTGAGGCATGCTTAACTCGACAATATTGTGATGTTTATAGGCTTGATATGAATGAAAAAGGTTATCAAGGTGAGCAGGACATGAATTAGGTAATGAAGGCAAAAAGAAATCAAGAATAGCACAATCTCTAGGCCTATAAGGTTTATACAAACTATGATTAATCATTTTCATTTCTCCATTAAGAATGAACTTAATACACTTATGAATAGGAGAAGAAATAGAATACATGACAATTAACCAAGGAAAACCAAATTTGACTTGAAACTGATCAGAAGTAGGAATGACAGTGAAGATGGTATCTGCAACTTTACCACAAAGTTGAATAGGCAAGTTAATAGAACCAATTGAAGGATAGAGAAAACCATTACAATTTTCAATCTATACATCAGATGTATCATAAAAATCATGTTGTAGTTCTTTCATAAAAATATTTTCCTTCGTAATGACATTTATTAAAGATGTGGGATCAACAAGACAAACACACACAGGTATCTTAGAAATCCTAGCATAAATATAAAGGGGACCATCAGGAGCCTTAATAGTCTCAGAATCATCAAAGGTGATTGAGAGTTCCCTAGATTGTTTATCCTTAGTTTGTTTCTGAGGTTTAGGTGGAACTTGAAGTTGAGATTGAAGTGGAGGAATTTGAACAAGAGGTTGAGGCTCGGGTGGAGATACAGGTTGAGACAAAAAAACATGCTCCACATGATTGACAATATGATTGAGATCATCCATCTTTGAATCATAAACAATATCCACAATAGATGGTTGAACAATAGTATTAGCAGTATCATATGTAGGTAAAGGATTTGTATAAATTTGAAGGTTTTGATTAGGAGGAGAGAAGGATTTATTCCCACTACCATCAAAATTATCAACAGATAAAGAATTAGAATTGTATCATCTTAAAATGGAAGCACTTCCATGTTAAGAATGTTTAGCCCTCTTTAGGGGATGTTTTTGACCTCCATCATATCATCCTCCCTTTTCTACATCATCCTCTGCTTTTGTGCCTATTTAGGACCCTGATTGGGCCTTTCCGGGCACCTTCTACCCCACCTAGCATATTTTCCAGGGGTTTTGACCCCCTGAATCAAGGTTGACCTCAACCCTGACCTAGGTCAGGGTCCCCCTTTTGCATTTGGAAGCCTATCGGCTGCCAAGGGTCATCCAAAATTTAGTTTTCCCACTTCTGAGTCGGCTGTTTCAGGTTCTAAAGCATTGATTCCTAAATTATATTTAATATAGGTCCTTTTCTAGGGGCATGGGTCTAATTGGAATTTAATTCTCCTATGTTAGCCTCCTTAGAAGATTGTGCCCTAGTTTCATATAAAAGGAAGCCTTTCTCTCTTATTTTCTCTAAGTCTTCCAAGTGCAAAAAGCTCTAATCAAGATTTTGTCAAGAAGCAAAAAGTTCAAGCATCCATTGTTCTACATGTTTCCAAGATCTCAAGGTGTTAAAATATCCCTCTCAAGCATTTAAGTTCTCCATTGAAGATCAAGGATTCAAGTTTTTGAGCCTTTGAAGGGATTAGGTTCAAATATTCAAGATTCGTCATTCAAACCTTAGATCTAGCCATCATGATGGTGTGATCTTCCTTCAAGATGCTTTTTGCATCCCCAAGACTCTTTCATCATTTCTTCAAGGTGGATTTCAAGCATAAAATCATGGAGGTTTATGGTTTCTAAAGTCCAAGCTTTCATATCTTTCATACTTGCATACATTTGAATTACAATCGCATATCTATTGAATATCATAGCTTCATTGTTAGATTCAATTCTACTACTTGCTAGCATTCTATACTTTATTGATTTTAAGGTTAATTCGTAAATTGGGGTTTGACTAAGGAAAACCCCTACCCCACTTCAAACAACCCTCTTTTTCTTGTAGGTACAGGTTTGGGACTACAGATTTGGACACAGATCTGGATACCCTTTTCGGCTTTCTTTCAGATGGTGCAAACAGATTCTCTATCAGACCTATGTAGGTTAGGGTTGACATTATTGGGTCAGGGTTGACATTTGTGGGTCAAAGTTGACATTTTTCATAAGACGACATTGAAACGGAAAAATATTTCTGGTTTTTGTTCATCTCTGCGTTCTGGTTCGGGATCATCTGTCAACTTTTCTAGAAATAGTCTACAAACCTTAGAAAACAACATTCTTTTATCTATAATTCTTTAAGGTTATTACACTTCTCCTATTTCTTCAATTACTATCATATATCATATCTATACATATAATTAACAGAATTTAAGATATCCTTCTTGTTATTCTCTTTTCCAAATAGTTGATTCATTTGTGCATTAGCCCTTCCTTTGG
>MU225350.1:344445-369329 GCA_018584345.1 Thuja plicata
ACTATTTTGATATGTGGGTACCCTAATGTTGGCAAGAGTTCTTTTATTAATAAGATTACTCTGCAAGCTTGAAGAAGCGATATATTTTGGCAAATGAAGAGTGGAAAGATGATGATGTTCCTGAGATTCATGGATGGACACAATGTTGCAGACAAAATGGGAAGACATCTTTTGATCCTGGCTCTGGATCCTTTGACAATTGGGGTAGGATCCAGACCCAGGCTAAAAAGATGTCTTCCTTTTTGTTGTGGAATATAGGCTCTACTGCTGCAACAACGATAGATTGTGATGTATATATCACAACAGCTGAGAAACATAAATGTAGGCATCATGGTCACAATTTTTTGGAGACACAACTTAATTGAGTGCTATTCCCAGATGATGCAAAGAAACCACTACTTTGCATCATCTTGAAAAACCACTCAATTATGTTGTGTCTCCAAAAAATTGTGACCATGATGCCTACACTTAAGTTTCTCAGTTGTTGTGTCCCAGGACCCCTTATGACCCTTTACAATCCCTAAGAATACATCTTAGAGGTCTTAAAATATCGTAAAGGGTCATAAGAGGCTCCTAGGAGGGGCTAGGTGAGCTTCCACCTTCACGTGGTTGGCCCTGTTAAGTAGAGAATGTTAAACTATTCTCAAAACAAAGAGAAGCTCAATAATTTAAGGTCTCAGTCCACAGAGATGCTGAAAAAATGATGAGAATCAATGATGGAGAGTTTTTAGATTATGAGAAGACGTATATGGAGTGGAGGCTAGATTGAGTACCAGTGCAGAGATGATTATTCAGTAACCTACATCTATAAAACCTTCACAATTATCCCATCTTTGGCCTCCACTCATTCCTCTTCTCAAAAACGGTTATCTAGAATCTTTGGATAGTGTTTCTCATCCATGCATGAAATGTGCTAGTGATCGTATAAAATTACTTTAGGTCTCTAGTATTGATGAGATGTACAAGTGTAAAATGTTTTTGTGAGACTATGATCAATTTGTGTAGTGTACATAAATGCAAGGCGGTGATTATTCTCGATGATCAACAGGTAGCTAGTACAGTAGCTAGGACTAAAGATAACACAGCTCAAGAGACCATCATAGGTTGTCTCTTTCTTCGGTCTATATTATTGACAGAATTTTTTACCTTTCATTAGCTCATCAAATCTGGGGATTTGAAATAATTTAATAGAATATTTTCATGACAACATATATTATTTAAGTTGACATTGCACGAATTTATCTACTTCATAAACTTGTATACTATGAAGATGGCCATGCTTCTTTATCGTCGTCCTCATAGTCTACAAGTGCGCGAAGTAGATAAATTTGTGCAACATCAACTTAAATAATATACCTTGTTATGAAAATATTCTATTAAATTCTTTCAAATCCCCGGATTTGATGAGCTAATGAAAGGTAAAACATTCTATCAATAATATAGACCGAAGAAAGAGACAACCTATGATGGTCTCTTGAGCTGTGTTAACTCTAATGTGCCTATCCGTCAGTTTTTTGACAATTTATAATTAATTCTGATGGTAGCGCTATGCTTTCAATAGAAAAAATGTCGAAGAAAAATAATTTATGACATTTATTGCGACAGTAATGCTATACGTTCAACAGGGAAACTTGTCAGAGAAATGCTACACAACTATCGCTCTTCTGACAATTTAAGTGTCATAAATAGAAAAGTTTCAACAGACCCTTTGACATTAAGGCCATATCACCAATAGGTAGATCTGTCAGAATTGGGTGCAAACTGTTGCTATTCCAACAATACTAATGTCAAAAATATTTTTTCAACAGTTCGTTCTGACAGAGACTGTATATTTCCGATAGGTCTTGTTATCGGAATTCCGATGGATGAACCGTAGGAAATGCCATAACAAAGCCATTGTCATGTGCAAGTTTCTGACATGACATGGTGTCGGTAAACCAATGGGTATGTCTTATGTCACAATTTCCAATGCAAAAATGGCGACAAACTTAGGTGTCAAAATTTTGACAAATGAGCATTGCAAATCTGACAAATGACCGTCAGAATTTAACCTCAAATGTACTAGTGGCGGATTCGAATTCGTGGCTCCACAAGTACATATGCACCAAATGAATGTAGAATGTAGCATGTAGAATGTAGGATGTCTCAAATCAATTGATTGTATATCTTTAACACCAATCTTGAATGGATCTTGGAATAGGAAGAGGCTTGAAGGAATGTGGATGAAGAAATCTTCAACAAGAGGGCTCCATAGAGCTTGAATCCTTCAATGGCTAATAATGGATCTCCTTGATGAATTGAGTGATTTAAATTAATTTAATTCTTAGATTATTGAGAGTAGATGAATGCTTCAATAAATATTAGATTTTCTTTCACACCTATCCTTCAAGTCTTAGATGATTGTCACTTATGCTTGGTTATGCTTAGAGAAAATGAGAGGAGAAAGCTTCCTTATATACCAATCTAGGGCACAATGTTCTAGAGAGGCCTACATAGGATAATTAAATTCCAATTAGACCTATACCCCTAGAAGAGGACCTATATTAAATATAATTTCAAGATTCATTGCCCCGAAGACCAAAATAGCCGACCCAGAAGTGGGAATTAAATCTTTCCGAAGCACGACATCCAGAAACCCTGGAAACTTGAAATCTGGACACTGGGTCAGAATCAAGCTTGATTCTAACCTAGGTTAGGGTCAAGGTCAACCTTGACCTAGAAAGGTTGATTGTGACCCTGAGGTCAAAAATATCAGGTTTGCAGTTTAGGATGCCAGAAACAGGCCGAAGAAAAGTGGGAAATGGGGCAGAACAGGGGGAAAAGCCAGATCCAAGTTAGAGACCCATTCAAGGTGCTTGAAATGACCCCAAACCACTTACTCAGAGGGATAAACCAGTCTATGATGGAATTTCTTCCATTTTATGACTATACAGTAATGTGTAAAGAAAAACATCAAAGCAATGAACCATATACACATTTGACACATGGATTTTTAACGTGGAAACCCTATTAGGGGAAAAACCACTTGGGACTGTTAACCCAAAATTTTCACTCTCCTAAATTGATCTTAGTGAAGATCCAACCCTATTAAAGGTTATAAACACACTGTTAAGTGTGACCTTGTTTGAGGATTTAAATATAATAGTGTCACTTAATATCTAGCATCCACTATGCTATCTTCATGAGAAACTTTTTGATACTCCTTGGGATGTATCTCAATATATAAAGGATTGTTAAATCCCACTCTGTTAAGAGATTTTATGAATCAATGGTTAAACTGAAATAGTATATGATCTCATAAATACAATTTAATCTTGCAGATGTTCAGATCTATTGTAAGCTCATAATACCTTTCTGATCAATGTTTCTTTTTTGTTCCTTTGCTCCACTTCTTTATGCTCAGTGATGTTGTTCCTTCACTATTTCTCGATGTTCACAAAAATCTTTAGCTCTGTTCTTCATCTTTTTTTATCAGGACTATATGAAGACTTTCTTATCTTCACCAGTATTCTCTTCAGCATCCTCTTTTATTCCCCTGATTCATAATGAATTATCTTGTCTCTCTTATAGACATGCTTTCACCATTTCTAAGTCCTTTTCTTTCTTGTTCTTGACATGATCCACAAATCTTGCCATTCTTTCTTTAAAGCTTGCTTTAGTTTTATCTCGTAGATTTCTTCTTGAAAACTGGAATAAAACTAGCTTTAAATCTTTATCTTATCTCTAGCTTTTAACTATTTGATGAAAATAATCTAACCAATTAGTTAACTCCATATTCAACTCTTTGCAGCTAAGTCTTTTTTCATTTCTAAAATTTAGTTCTGATTGGTGTTTAACTCCTTGTTTGCTCATTCTTGACTTAAGTTGTCCTCGGGCATCTCTGTCCATTGGGTTTGTCTTTCCATCGGGAAACACTGTGACATTCAGTTATGCTCGGGTAACACTTTGGTTCTACTTGATAATGATTGCTCGGGTATCTTTCTCGGGTATCACTGCGACTCTTCTCAGGGTTCTCTATCTATCCGTGTGCACTATCTGTCGGTGTTTGTTTTCACTTGGTGTATACTAAAAGTTTATGCATTACTGATAACATAACCTTTATCTCTTTGGTTCTTTTAAGTCTTTGACAATATTTATATGACCAATCATATTATATCAAGTTGACATGAATGACAATACAATACATTAACTAATTTAATGTCTTGCATTAACTTTCTGCATCTCGGTGATCATCAACTTAACATCTTCAAACATTCAATCAGTTATAGTTCATCACTATTATGCCTACAATCTCTTCATATTCCAACATTTAGGACCTATTGGACCCCATTTTAGTGATTTTAAGATCCAAATGTCTTTATGCTTGATTTCCCATAGATTTTCATTTTCTCTCCCCAAAACATTTCACAGTTTCCAAGACCCGGATCTGCCTTGAATTTAATGATGCAAGGACTAGGCTGAACTATTTCAGCCTTGTCCTGGACAAGGTCGACCCAATTCAACCTTGTCTTAGGGCATTGTGATAAAATGGGCTCTAGGACCAATGTGGAGGTTTTTCTTCCTAATCTTTATTTGTGGTTGGCCTTGCAATATTGAATCCCTAAATGAGTATAAAATGGCATCTTCTCCTCTCATTTTTACATCCTTTACTATCCATAATATAAAAATATATATACATGAGAACAATATATTTCAAGTACAAGTACAATAAAGATTTCAAGTTGTGCAATTGAAGTGGTAGATTCAATATTTGAAGGAAAGAATCCATTTCAAGGTCTCCAAGTCTTCTTCCATTCAAGAAAAGGAAATATTCTCTCATTGATGAAAATTTCTCTCCCATGGTGGCCAAGTAGAGGAATTATCAAGAAAGCAAGAAGATCCATTCCTCTTCTCCATTCAAGATTTCAAGCATATACTCATTGAAGATCTAGGATTTGAAAAGTGTAGATTCATACATTTTTTAAGGCATCCTGGATTATACAACACATTCCAAACATACATTTCAAGCATCTTCATGGATTTGAATGATTTCTACATCCATCCATGAGGGTTTTTCATGCAAGGTAAGAATGACATTTATCTTGTTTACATTAATTTCCTTATGCTATTTCCATTTAATGTCAAGGTTTATTCCTATAAAGGGGCTTGACTAAGTAAATCCCTTGTCTACAAAATTTTCCCCTTCTTGTGTGTGAGAACAGGTTTTCAGAGTTTCAGATCTAGATTTTAAGATTTTCAAAACCAGTAGCAGATCCTTCACAATTTTCATCATATTTGGAGCCTCTGGGTCTAGGTCAACTTTCTTGGACAAGGTCAAATTTTTTTTTACATATTCCTATGGATCTATAAATTCCATTGTCGAGAGTTATAGGTCTTAGAGAGATAGATCCAGAACCATTTCTGATTCTGAAAGTTTTGTGATAATAAATTCCAAATGTAAAGTTTGTTACATTTTCTCCTAGTTTTAAGGTAATTTAATTCTTCTTATTTTCATCTTGAATTTACTTTTATGCATCAGATATGATATCATAGTTAGTTTTCCTTTAATATATTTGCATATCATTTTACATATCATATATACTTTGATAATAAAGGAGCCCATCCCCACACTCCATCTCAAATCTAGATCTTGCATTTTCACCCCTTCATCATTTTGGGTTGTGCTAATTTGATTTGGGTTTGACGTTGGGCCTTTGGGGTTGTTCCTAATGTATCATAGGATCCCCATATCCATTTGATTTAGCGATTGATCTTCCTACATAACATTACTCACCGTTTCATAGGATACATTTTGGTGAACCTGACTTAGTTCATTTCCATTCTTCTTTTGGTGTTAGATTCCCCTTATTTGCATTTAGATCTATTTTATATATTATTTAGTTAGATTATATCTCTTTTATGCATTATGTTAGTCAACATTTACATCACATCATAGTTTCATGCTTAAATTTGATAGTTAAATTTTCTTGGATTCCATATTTCTTTCAAATTGCATTGTATTTATCTTTACTTTTATTCCCTTGTGCATGAGCTTCATCACTTTGAGTCCAACCTATAGCATTCTAGTTATAAGAATCCATATACTTATGGGTTCCTTTGATTCCAAACCATCATTATTTCTTAGGAATCTTGATGAGACCAACATACATCTTAGTGATCCCAATCCTATCATCATGGATAATAACTCTTCTCATTCTTCACATGATGAAGAAGAATAATTAAGGGTTCCTCCTCAATTACAAAAACTTTCCCATGAATTTGATAATTTTGAACATTGGCAAGGTCAAGAAAACAGTAATCTTGAAGCTCTTTTCGTTGTAGAAAGCTTAAGGAAAATTATTCACAATGGTGAACATGGTGTTAACCTCTTGTGTAGTATTTCTCATCTCATTAACACCAATATCAAACCCATTAGGGATTGTGCTCAATATTTAGGATTTACTCCCCCTACTATAGGTGTTGAGACCTCTTTTCCTATCTCTATTTCCATTCCTAGTGTGTCCACTTATGCTCCACCTATCATTAAAAATTCAATTCAAAATCCCAATCCTACACATGTGAGTCTTCCTATTCCTTTTCTTTGTATTCCTTCCAGTGTGTCATGTGCATCATTTCCATATTCCATTCCTACTTATCATAGTGTTCCTTTTTCATATTCAACCATTAATATCTTGGCTCAAACTGTGTCTTCTTTACAACAACCAATTGCTTCTATAAATCAATACAATTTCAACATTCCTACTTGTTCTATTTCTATCCCCTTGTCTTTGGATATTATATGTGTTTTTATTCCTCTACACATGAATATTCCTCATTTTAAGAGTTATAACAGTAAGGGTGATCCTGTGACTAATGTTAAAAATTTCCAAACCTTGTGTAGTGGCTTCTCGCATGACCATAGCTTCATGGATTTTTTTTTTACTATAACCTTTCCATAGAAAGCCTTGCAATGTTATTTTCCTTGCCTCCTTATTCAATTGATTCCTTCAAAAAACTTGTTAATGATTTCATTAAACAATTTCAAAACAACAATGGTTCTAAAAGCTCTCTAACAAATTTAATGCATTGTAAACAAGGTGTTAAAGAAAAAGTTAGTGATTTCATTGGTATATATAAGAATTTGAATGCTCAGATTTCTTATCTTGTGCCCGATATTGATGTGCAATGGATTTTTATTTCTAATTTACAAAGTACATTAGAGATAAGATACTTCTTTATGAATTCTTGTCATTTCCTCAATTGTGTCTCGTGCTTCATCAATATCAACTACAAGTGAGTCAATTTGAGAGAAGCACTCCAATGGATCCTATTCCTTTTGATAAGAGTGATTTCTCATCCAATTTCAACAAGTTTTAGAAATCAAACAATTATATTAAAATCAATAAATCTTCCAACAATGTTGATGAACAAGTGGTAGCAACATCCAAAAGTGTGGCTCATTTGTCATTTGTTTTTAAACCTCCTAGTAATTATAATCCACTTTTTGAATATTTTCATAATGTGATGTTCAAGTTAATTAATTATAATGTTTAAACACTTCCTCTTATCAAACCAATTGACACCTTTAAACCTCAATCTGAATACTTTGATCCCAAATCTTTTTGTCAATACCAATGTTAGCTCAGTCATGATACTGAAAAGTATTTTTTCTTGAAAAGTGTTATCCAAGATCTTATTGATTCTAAGGCTATATCTATTGATGGTGACCATGATCAAGGAAATAAATTTGTGGCACCTCCTAACCAAAACTCTCAAATTTATACCATTCCTTTTCTATCTCACTCAACCAATACCATTGATTAAACTTCTTCTTCCCAATTCATTGACTATGATGAAAAAGTTAATAAAGACAATAATATTGTTAACCAAGTTGAGAAAACCAAATCTAAACCTCTATCTCATCCTTGCATTACCTTTGACCCTACTAAGATAATTAAAGCACCTGGTGGTCCTCTCTATATTGTCACAAAGGTTAATGGCCTTCCTACCTGTCGTTCCCTTGTTGATCCCACTTGCATGGTGAATATGATAACTGAAGAACATATTTAGTGTAAAAAAATTCAAAACTATTTTTATGATAAATCTGATGTTAGGATTCAAACTTGAAACAGTTTCCTTTATCCTTCCCACGGTTCCATTTCATTCCCTATTGAAGTTGGTGGTAAAAATTTAGATGTTACCTTCACTCTCATTCCACCTTCTAATCAATTTCAAGTCAAACTTGGTCTTCCTTGACTTATCTCTATACATGTCGTGGCTTATCCTATTCATAAATGTGTTAAATTTCCTCATAATGGATAAATCATGACTGTTAACCATAGTCTTTATCAACCTTTTGTGCCTCGTGGCTCAGTTGAATTTGAATTCTTTTGGCCTTTTATGCGTCAATCAACTCAAACCCATCCTGGCCATCTCTTTAGATCATATCAAGCATACGAGGCTCAAAATATTTGTGAACATAGCAAACCTAAGGATGTTCCATCTCTTTTCCTTTGACATGGACTTCTTCCTACACCACCTATACCTCTTCTTCCTATTTCTTATACACATGCCTCTCAACCCATATCTCAACCTAGTGTGGTTCCTTCATTTCTTCCTCATCAAGAAGAAAAGAACATGATGTTTATTGATCATATCCCAACCCAAATTTATAGCAAAACCAAACATAACTATCATGATCGTGATCGTCATTGCAAAAGTATTGCTAGATCCCGTCAATGTGCTTCTCAAAATATTTCTTCACCTCATACACCTCCTCATGCTTTGCTTCCATTTTACTAACCCGTGCATGAGCCAAAGGAGGAAGTGAATTTTAAAAAAATTAAAAAGAATAAATATGAAAATGCTATTCATATCTTAGATTCTATTACAATTAATATAGATGACAAAGATACTCTTGATGATGATGTTCTTGATGCTACCAATGATATTCATGCTATTAATTTTGAATGACATGTATGAGACTATTGATATTGATCATGATTTACCAATTATTATTTCACAATAGTTATCTATCACTCCTAGTAACGAACACAGTGACCTATCTTTATAGTAGGGTCCTTGTTCAGAAATGACTATTGTTCCTTCTTTTGTGCTTGATTTGTATCCTCTTGTGAGCTTATCACCTTCCCTAAACACTATGAAATGAGATGGGGGTAGGAGATACACTTGACTAGCTCCTCTAGTGAAATGAATTTTCTTTTATTTTTTGTTTTCCTATTTCTCATGATGTGCTTCCCCTATGTTGTGTTGCTTGTTTCATGTTTTGTTTAGATTTATTTAAACGACCCTTGTTTCTACTTTAGCACAAGGTGATAAAAGAATCACAATATCGTACACATTATTCTATTTGTATCTCACTTCTATATTTTGTTGTTAGATTTGATAAATGCAAATCCTCCCAAGATCACCTGCATGCATGACAGTTACAAGACAGAAACAAAAGACAGAAGAGAGAAGAAGCTATGGCGGCCAAAAGGCCAGAGATTGGAAAACCATGTTGATAGAAAAAGCTTCTATATTATCAACAATAGAATTACAAAATACAATCTCGGTTATGAAATGCAAAGAAGTGAATCCTTATAAAAGGAATCACGAAACCCTAAAGGAAACCCTAAAGGAAACCCTAAAGAATTATAAAGCGCCTAAGTGAAACTTAAGAAAAGAGTAGATAGAATAATAATTAAATGAATTAATTATTAGCTAAACTAAGACCACTCTAACACCCCCCCTTAAGTGTAACTTAGGGAGAAGCAAAATAGCTAAACTACTGTAGAAAGCAGGAAAGATGGGTCCTGGCAACAAGGCCTGATCAGGTACCCAAAACAAGAAAGAAAACTAGATGAAGGAAACTAAGCCTTCAATCTAGGGAAATTCCTAGAGAGAGGAACAAGAAAGAGCAGGAAGCATCTCCGAAGCATGAAGTTGAAAACTCTGTTAGAAGAGTCTGCTGGAACCCCCACTGAAGTGCATGACCAGGTAGAGAAGACAATGTCTAAAGAGCTGATCAATCGAACCAGGAAGCAATAGAACCAACAGGTGAACCCCCCCATAATGCTGAACTAGGAGAGGTGACAGGAACACTGAAATGCAATGCCAGAAATGTCTGCAGAAGAAGAACCAGGAACACCAACAGTGCAACAGAAGTACAGACACAGGATAAAGGGCAGTGTCATCGACACACAGCATGGGCTAATGTTGTGGAAGGTACGCTCACTTGACAAAGGTGGATGTGCCTAAAATGGCAAAAGCATCATAACCCCCCATGGCACTTTATAACAGAGTGCGAGTACAACAACCATACAAGGTGCTCAAAATCCTAGAAATGCAGAAGTAGGCACTTTATCTCAATGTGTTTATAGAACAAAAATGCATCAGAAGAAGCATACAAGCTCAGAAGTCAGAAAGAAGAGTGAACCAGAAGTACAGTAGAAGAGATCCCAGGACCTGTAGAACCAAGCAATCCACCAGAGTGCATAAACTGCCAAAATCAGAGGAGAGAAAACTTGGAGTAGAATCTAGAAAAAATACCCATGCCACTAAATAGTTCACTGAACTAGCTTTCCAACGATATCTGGTTTGCCAAAAATAGAGTCCGGATGAGCCAGATATGACTCCCGAAAGGCAAGAACACACATCAGACTTTCACAGTAAAAAATGCTGTCAAAATGGTAGAACCCAAGCCCCTAACCTCCATCATCATAAATTGCTCAGAAAGAGCTTTTTGACGGTATATGGAAGTCATAAAAAGACCCCCAGATGCTCAAGATAGAGCGAAAACACTCTAGGAGGGTCAGAAGGCCTAAGAAAAACAAATTTCAGCCCCCGGGGCTAAAAAAAATAGGCCCCTAGGCGCATGACGCACACCGGGGGCTGGACCGAAGCCCCTGGTCCGTAATATGACCGGCTGGCCAGCAAAATAAGCCCGCGGGGGCAGCAAAGGACCGTCGGGCGGTGCGCGGCCGCGAGCAGAGTGGGGAGGGGCCGGTGGCCGCTGTGGGAGAAGCAGTGCAGTGGCGTTAGCAGAGGGTGCTGGGCAGAGGGAGTTGGTGCGGTGGCGGGGGCCGCGGAGGGCAGCGGGAGCGCAGAGCCGCTGAGGTGGTGAAAACGTCAGCGGAGGCCGCTGAGGAGGGCGCCCGCAGCTAGAGGAGGTGGTGCGGGGGCAGCCCGGCGGTGGCGTGATTTGAAATGAACTGCGCACGTATTAAAATTGCAAAAAATATTTAAAAAAAAAGGTTTTTTAATTTTTTTCTCGAAAACCGTGCCCGTACGGCCCTGGGAGGCCAAAAGATTTTCTCCAGACACCCCGGTGTCCAAATCGGATGAGCTTTATATGGATTCTAGAGTTTTTGGGCCTTCTGGATGCAACCATGAGGTCAGTTTTGGTCCAAAGTGCCCAAAAAAACAAAGACCCCCCAGAATCAAATGGAAGATGCTAGAAAAACCTCTGAAACCCTCTATGCTTCAACGAAGACTAAACAGTGAGTAGCAAGCGAGCACTGATACCATGTTAGATTTGATAAATGCAAATCCTCCCAAGATCACCTGCATACATGACAGTTACAAGACAGAAGCAAAAGACAGAAGAGAGAAGAAGCTATGGCGGCCAAAAGGCCAAAGACTGGAAAACCATGTTGACAGAAAAAGCTTCTATATTATCAACAATAAAATTACAAAATACAATCTCGGTTATGAAATTCAAAGAAGTGAATCCTTATAAAAGGAATCACGAAACCCTAAAAGAAACCCTAAAAAATTATAAAGCGCCTAAGTGAAACTTAAGCAAAGAGTAGATAGACTAATAATTAAATGAATTAATTATTAGCTAAACTAACACTACTCTAACATTTGTTACATGTTATTTCATGTTTGTGCCACTCTTTGTACATGTGTCATTGTGTTGTCTTCTTTGGATGATGCAAAATGGTGGCTACCTATTCTTTTTGGTCTCCTCCATTCCAACCCAAAAATATTGTCCTTTGTAACTCTTATGTGTCTTTCTTCCATTATGCTTGTAGTTATACTACCTTTGGGGGATGATGAAAGTTCATTTTGCCATAATTCTAATATACATGAGTTATCATATGACCTACTGACCCTATTGTTGGTAGATCCCTTTTGTGCTCTATTTTTTCATGTCCTCATTTCGCTTGGGTTGTCCTTTCTTGGGGAGATTTCATAGTGGAAACATTTCTTGTGGATGCATGTATGCTCTGCTAAAGAAATTTATCTTTTTAAGGCATTCTTAATAGCTTTAACATGGGGGCATACACTATGCTCTGTATTTCACATTTCACACACACACACACACACACACACACACACACACACACACACAGATTCGATGCTATTTTTTCAGTGGGTCTTTATACTAATCCCCATTGTTCATTTGGTCCTTATATTTCTAACACCCCAAAATTGGCATCTTGCAACCCTAACCAATTTTATTGCATTTTTTAGTCTTCTAGATCATCAAAGTCCTATTGTACTACGCAATTATGAGTTTTGACTGACTCTACTCGACCTAAGTGTCAAATGCAGAAAATCCTCAATCTGCATTAATCATACATTATATTTAATTCCTAAATATCAATCAATTAGCTTAACAAACCCTACGATTGAATTAATTTAATTATAAAGTCCTAGCACTTTAATTAAATTAAATTCACCCCTTTTAGGTAAAACACATAAAAAAGAATTAAATAATATTTAATTGTTAAATAAATATCCTCATTTCAATAATTGAATTTAATTATTCAGATAATTGAGAAAAACACATTTATGAGGTCATATTCTATTTATTTAATTAAATATTCTCTCAAAAATCTTCTCTTCAGTTCAGAAATGGAAACTTTGAATTAACTGTGCTTTAAAGAGAAAGAAAACAGTTAAAACCAAAAAGAAAACAGTAAAAAACAAAGAGAAAATAGTTCATTGTTTTCTTTTAAAAAAAACTTGCTAATCTGAACTGTCTTTTTTATCTATTTTATTTCAAAAGGAAACTTTCTATTCTGAGCAGACTCTCAGTCTATAAAAGAACTCCCATTTCTCATTCAAGGATATGCATTTTTTAGAATAATGAATTGTTGCTGCATTAAATATAGTTCATAATCTCATTTGCATTAATCTCTCATTTTGCAATAGATTGGTTTCATTTTCTTAGATTAATCTCATTCAAATCATGTCATAGTTTAATCTCATTTAGATTAATCTTACATCTTTCATTCTTAGATTAATCTTGCATTGTGTTCATGGAGAAAAATCCTCTGTTCTTGGATTGGTCTAGGTTACGAGACTCTCGTTCTGAGAGCCATTCAAAACCCCATCT
This sequence comes from Thuja plicata, assembly GCA_018584345.1. Taxonomy (NCBI): domain Eukaryota; kingdom Viridiplantae; phylum Streptophyta; class Pinopsida; order Cupressales; family Cupressaceae; genus Thuja; species Thuja plicata. Next base: position 357,773 of record MU225350.1, read on the forward strand.
AGATAGGAGGCAACAGGTCGAATCATACAGGCATACAGGATGAATAAATCATATTCACTTCTGTATGTGGCTAATGAATAAGGAATATGTTGAAGTGTATGGTTGAATAAGAAGGCCACATTTAATGTATACATTTCTAGCGCCCACTGTGGGGCCAAAAAATTAGTTTTTGGCCTCATTTTATTGCACTTATTTTCATTTTTACGCTATGTCTGTACGTCTCTGTCAGAAATGTCACATGAAATTTCATAGCATCTTGCATGAACTTTCTAGTTCTTTGTGGGGTTATCTGTACTTCTTTGCGCGAGCCTGCGAGAATCGTTGCGTAAAGTTTGACACTAGAGGTTTTTATTTGTTATTTCTTATCTCGGTTTTTCTAACCATCTGTTGTTTCCTGACTTTTGTGTTTCTTTGATTTTATTTTTGGAACAACTTAACAGTGGTTTGCAGGATGCTAAGAATGAAGAAAGCAATTACAAACTACTAACGTATTTACTACAGGACACTTGTCAAAGACCTTGCGTGTTTCCACAAAACTCTCATGTCTATTTTTAGTAGTTAGAAAATACTTCCGCTTGGTGCTTAAAATGAATCATTGTCTTGCGTGCTTGAAGTGTTTTCTAGTTTTTAATTCCAAAGAACTATATGAACGTATCCTCTCCCCTTGCCATAACGGATCTTGGGTGTAAGAGAAATTCATATGATTCTTCTAGAGTGGCTATCTCTCAAGTGCTTTAATAGAGCTAGTGAGAGTGGATTGCCCAACCGGTAACAAGCTAAAGCCAAGCCCTTCCGAACCGATATATAAAAAATGCCATTGTGATTAGTCTCACATTGGATAGGTGTGAATTCGTTGTGGCAACCAAAATCTCCTCTAGTACCCTAGTGGTGCATTAAAGTCCCTATATTGTTAAGGTGAAAACCTTGCTTTGGAAGGATTGGGAGGCCCCCTTTATTGGGAAAATGACATGATCACAACCACCTAAACGAATGTCCTTACTACAAAATTTTGTTATAGTATCCAAAATATCTCTATCTGTTGGCGCAGAAGGTTAGAGACTAACTAAGATGTCCCACACTTTCATGACTCTTAATAGAGACAATAGTCCTTTGGGAAGCAATTCTCTTGGGATTCAAAGCTTGGTGTGTCTGAGAAGTGAGTGCACATGTAATGAGGAGCCCATGCCTCCAAGCTTCTAAGTTTTCCGCTATGAGTAGGCATGGATGAACTTCGGTTCAAGTGAAAATTCAACAGATACTACCCTGGCTCACCTAGGATTGTGATGTGTATGTTTTGTTACTACAAAAATTTTGCTTAATGTGTTTTGTGTGGGTGAATCATTTAAACAATCAAAACAAATGTCAAAACACACAACTTGCCAAACTTGAAAATGTCCAAAACAATCTACAAACTTGAAAATTCTATCAGAACACAGCATAATCCATCTTGAAAAATGCAATCTGGTCCTAATTGTCTAATTTTGTAGAATTTCTTTTGTTTCACTGCAGAATCTCACATGATATTCTGCCACCTTTGCATCATTCTGTGTGAAACTTCACGCAACACACTATCAACTATCGCACAATATTATGCAATTTTGCTACTATTTTTTCACCAGTCTGTCACCTCTTTTCTACAATCTTTTGCACTAGACTACAAAGTCTCGCGTGTGCCTGTGTGAATCTTCGCATGAGAAAGTACTTCTTCACGCGAGTCTGATACCATTTTGCCAAAACAATGAGCTATTTCCCATCTATCTAGCGTACCTCTGCTAAATATGGTTCTTGTTATGGTTCTATTTATCTTCCTTCTTTCTACACACAATCTAAAACTAGATTTCTTGGGTTGAGAACTACGTGATTCTTGCTTAAACTTGTCTTGTCTCATAGCTTTTGTTCTCTTTCTACTATGTTGTCATATCTTGTGTTGCGATAGTCATCTCTCAGCTATTCTAGCCTTATTTTTGATAATTCATACCAGATATACTTCACCCTTTTGGCACTTTGTGCATTTACCTTGAGACAGTTTCAAGCGTGGTCCTAGTTCACATTCCTTGTATCATCTTTGTCTATGACTATTACAACTCGAAGTGGAAAAACAATCCCTTCACCTGTCACTAAACAAGGTAGAGGTAGACCCATCTACCAAGCAGAAAGTCATTCTAAACTTTTCACACAGTCTGAGTATAGTGGGGAATCCTCACATCCCCCTTATGTCAAACAATCATTTCCAATTAATTTTAGTCAAGTTTGAAACCCCTTGGTTGAAGAACATATTCTGAAGAGTTGTTTACTAAACTTGAAACTAGCAAAACAACAAGAGTTCCTATAGGTACAACACCTCTAGACACTCAACCCCCTTGTATCAAATCTTTACACATTGAACACTCGCATTCTAGAAAGATGGAAGATCATGGCCAATCAGGTGAATATAGTAGAGACGATCTCTCTAAAACCAGGGGTAAATTCCATTATCAAGACCCCCCTAATGATGAGGATACAGATATAACCCAAGAAGATATCAAAGGTGCTCGTGCCAATAAAAATTTCCGCAAGATGATGGAAATTCTCCTAGCTGAGGAAAAAGAGAAATATCTTCTTGACCTAGGCAATCAAGGGGCTAAGTTACCCTCCAACTACAATGTAGAGACACTTATCACTAAAGAGGAAGAAACTGAAAAATCCAAGTTACAAAAACAAGTTCAAAGTATGCAAGAAAAAATTCTTCAACTCATGAAGGATAAAGACAAACCTGCTACACATTTCACACTGGAAAGCATTTGTCCATTCCCATTTGAAAAGAGTCTATGCCTGCCTCCTTTTCCTAAAGGAATTGAACTTCCCAAGTATAATAAATACTTCGGTACCTCTGATCCCCAGGATCATTTGAGAGAGTTTTGTGCTCTCTCTTTGGATTTCATACATGATCAAACCTACCTCATGCATCTCTTCCCACATAGTTTGGGAGGGTCAACTATGGAGTGGTTCTCTAGTCTACCAACTGGCATCAAAACTTTTGATGAAATTGGCAATTTGTTTCTACAACACTATTCCCACAACATCCAACATCCAGTTCACATCCGAGATCTTTGTAATGTGAAACAAAATCATGGGGAATATTTCTTGACATTTCTCCAGAGATGGAGACAACTTTACACCAGATATTCTTGCAAAATACCCAAATCTAAAAAGTTGGACATCTTTTTAGACAATCTTCTTCCCAACTTTGGGTATCAAGTATATCTGCAAGGTCCTTTAACCTTTGATGACATGATTAAGAAATATGTGAGGATTAAGATGTTTATGGTTAAGAAAGGAGAACTGACCTTACACAAGGAAAATAAACAAGGTTCTTCCTCCTCAAGCAAAGATAAATCCAAATTTCCCAACAAGAACCAGAATGTTGTGAATGATGGAGTTGTAGACAATGTGACTCCCAAGCCTTCAAAGGCTACTTTTAATCTCACTACCACTATGCAAGCAGCCAAAGCCACTGAATAGGTTGTGGCAGAATCTAAACTGAGTACTTCACATTTTTCCAAATCTAAACTTTGGGCTCCTCGACCCAAATGTGAGTTCACTCCTTTAGGCGAACCTCTTGATGTGATTTACAAGACCCTCTTGGACAACTATTTACTCACTCCTCTGGATAACTCACATCCTTTTGATCCACAACCTTGACCATCTTGGTGGAATGAATCTGCATTTTGTGATTACCATCAGAACAAGGGTCACAAGACGGCTACCTGCATTAAATTATGACACAAGATCCAAGACCTTATTGATAGTGAAGTTATTGTTGTGGGAGGTCAAAACAAGAACTTAGATCACCAAGCTTTCAAAGACCCATTTCCTCCTCATGGGAAAGGTGAATCATCTAAAGGAAGGAATACTGATGCCAAGGTCAACTATACATACACCAATAACGATAATGTCATTAATATAGTTGAGCCTGTTCATATTGAATACTGTAACATTTTCATTCTCAAGGGAAGGGAAGATACTCCTAAACCAAAAACTCCTTTCATCTTGCGAGGTTATGAGCCTTAGCCCTCCAAAAAAGAACAATCTCAGGTTAGTGCAAATGTTGTTACTCGATCTCATGCTAAGATCATTCTGAAAGGACCTGATCCTTCTACAGCTGCACCAACGAAACCTGCAAACAAAGCTATTGTTGGCTCTACCAACAAGAATCCAAATTTGACCACCTCATCTAATGCTACCAATTATAGCATACTAGATCAATTACAACGTACCAATGCTCAGATCACCACCTTCGAGCTGCTAAAAATCTCCCCTAGTCACAAGGAGATTCTTGACAAAGCCCTCTCTGAGGAAAATGCTCCAAAGGATCTCGATCTCAACTAGTCTTTCTCTAAGGAAGATGACCATTCTTTGAGTCACCTGCATAATAACCCCTTGCACATTGAAGTCATGATCGATCCAAAGCGTGTTCTCTGTGTTCTCATAGATAAAAACATTGGCCTCAACATTTTCTCTGCTAGCTTCCTTAATGAGTTAAGCTATGTCAAAGACTGTATAGATGCCTACAAAAAGATTACTATTAAGGCATATGATGAAGAAGAATGAAAATCTAAGGGGCTAGTTGTGTTACTGATCAGAGTTGGCCCTGTTGAAAGGGATGTTATTTGTCAAGTACTTGACATTCCTTTGGCATACAATATTCTGTTGGGAAGGACATAGATCCATGAAATGTAGGTTGTCCCTTCAACATACCATCAGTGCATTAAGTTCCCATTCCAAGGATCTGAAGTGACTGTACCTTCTAATACACACTATGATTGCAACACACTCACAAAATATGCTACCATCTTTGTGCCCACCAACAAGGAGTCTCATGAGTTCTTTGAGACTAAACTAAAGGAAATGGAAAAGGTTCTAACACTTAAGGAAACTGACATGGGAGGGTATTAGATTGAATCCATGCTATCTATTACATCTCTACCTTTGTCTCCACGTTCTTATGGGAGACCTTTTGAGAACACTAAACCTTCTACAGTTCCTCGTCAAATGAAATATGGTGGTACCTTTGTACATGCCATGACACCATTAGAAGAAGAAGCTAAAAACATGGCTATCAAGGCTTGGATCTATAAAGGAGAGGACACATATAAACAAACTACTACACCTTGTGACATAAAACTTGAATAGTATGGCAAGGGTCTGGCTATTATGCAATGCTTTGGCTACAAAGGGAATGGTCCTATAGGTGTGAATCATAAAGGATTTCTCGCACCATTTGAAGATATTGGTTGACGAACACGTGACTCTACAGGTATAGGCTTCAAGAAGCTCACATTTCAACTAGGGATAAACAAATTTGTACCTCACACAGATAACCAACCAACACCTGAAGGTACATCTAAAATTGAAGAGTCTAGTGAAAGCTCTGAGGAAGACTGCTTCCCTTTTCCCATTCCACCAAATCTGGCAGCATTCTTTGCTGAGCTAGATGATTTTATACCGCGTGTCTTTATAGTCAAGATTGATAGCGACTCTGATGAAACCACTTCACTTGCTCCATTAACCTATGAGTGGTGGAATTAAATGTAAACTATAAATACAAGTCAACAGGGTGATTTGTACATACCACCACACTTTCAAGAGTAGTTTGAATAGGAGAAAACATAGGCACTTCTCACTAAACAAGACACAAATGATGCTACAAGCACTGATGAGGAACCTAGGTCAAAAGGTGCTCATCTGACCATAGAATATGTTCTAGGTAGATCTCATCCAAACTGAGGACAAAGGGTTGATTTCACTCATGTTCTTGATATGATGCCTAATGATGAAATAGACTCTCATGAGTACGAATTCAACAATTTTTCATATGCCACCTATGATAGGGATATAGATACAGTACACACATATGAAAACCTTCTCAAAGTAGGTGAAGGGTCTAGTTTAAGGTCAAACAAGTCTGATTCCATCGATGTTAATGTATCATCTACTACGGTCGTTAGGGGTCAAAGGAATTTGACTACACCTTTGGATGAGATTTCTCTAGGTCTCAACTTGCTAGTCCATGCTTTCGATGATTATACTGTGAACACACTTGAACTTGTGACTTCTCTTTCACTCCACCATCCTGAGCTCATAGAATAGAACTCTCCCTCCCCATCTAATGAATTCCTTATGTTCCAGAATGACTATTCTCTTGCATGTTACCTCAACATTCTCAACCTATAACATCCTCCACTAGCGAAGACAGTGTCAACATGACTGAGGCCAATATCAATTATCTCAGTCAAAAAATCAAAAGAAGAAACAATAGGCACTCTGATGGTGAAAACCACATTGTGGCAGTGTTGGAGCCTAAAAAGGTCAAAATAAAGAACCTATCCAAGGGTGAAAACCTATCTGAGGTGCCCAAGGATGAGATACTTGATACGCTTTTGAGTCTTTTCTAGGAGCAATCATTTGTGCTTATTGAGCCAACTCAACCAGTCAACTTGGGTACAGAAGTTGAACCTCAGATCATTCATTTGGCATAATCATTATCTGAGGCAGAAAGAGAGGAATTCATTACATTCTTCCAGAGAAAAAAGATAAACTTGGCATGGAAATATTCAGACATGCCAGGATTAGACCCTAATCTAATCATGCATCATTTTTCCATTGCACCAAGCGCTAATCCTGTCAAATAAAAGCTTCAAAAAATGCATTCACATGTGGCTATACTTTTCAAAGCTGAATTGGAGAAACTTCTTAAGGCAATATTTATCAGAGCAATTGACTATGCAGAATGGATCTCTAACATTGTTCCAGTGTCAAAACATGACAAATCTATCTGAGTTTGCACAGACTTCAGAGACTTGAATAAGGCATGTCCTAAGGATGAATTTCCATTGCCCAATATTGATATGATTGTAGATATGATAGTAGGATATGAAATGTACTCACTGATAGATGGTTTCTCTAGCTACAACCAGATAAAGATCATGCTGGAAGACCAAGATAAAATTTCTTTCACATGTGCATGTGGCACTTTCTATTGGAACGTCATGCCTTTTGGACTCAAGAATGCTAGTGCTACATATCAGAGGGCTTTCACCACTATATTTCATGACATGATGCATAAAACAATGGAATATTATGTTGATGACACTCTAGCTAAGAGCATGCAATGAGAGAAACACCTTGTGGATCTAGGTCCTATACTAGATAACATCTGCAAAACTGCTTGGTTATATCATCTCTGGAAAAGGCATATAAGTGGATCCTGAGAAGGTCCAAGCTATCATGGAAATGTTGCCACCAAGGAATATCAGACAAATGAGAGGACTTCAAGGCCAATTATAGTCCATCTAGTGCTTCATCTCACAACTGGCAGACAAGTCACAACCATTCACCAAGACTTTACACAAGGGTGTGGCTTACCAATGGAACAAAGAATGTGATGAGGGGTTCACACAAATCAAACAATATCTTGCAAACCTGCAAATATTGATGCCTCCTATTCATGGGAAGCCACTCATACTTTACATCTCTGCTACAGATATATCACTGGGTGTCCTATTAGCCCAAGAAGATCAGAACAACAAAGAAAGGGCTATCTACTACATTAGTAGAACTCTGGTCTCATATGAAACAAACTATTATGTTATAAAGAAGGCTTGCCTCATAGTGGTATTTTCTTCACAAAAACTGCAACACTACATGCTGGCTCATACTACATGCCTCATTGCTAAGATTGATCCTCTAAAACATTTTCTCAGTAAACATACCCTCATAGGTAGACTAGCCAAATGGGTCATGCTTCTCAGTGAATTTGATATTGAGTATGTAGAAAGAAAATCCATCAAGGGGAAAGCAGTTGTAGATAAGTTGGCAGAAGCACCTCTAGTAGATCATCAACCATTGAACATCAAATTTCCACATGATTCCATATTACTTCTCACGCATCGATCCTAGACTATGTTCTTTGATGGTTCATTTACCCAAAAGGGGTTGGGTGTTGACTATTCATCACACCTCAAAGGTACTCTTTACCAAAAGCATACAAGATGTTGTTTCCTTGTACAAATAACATCATTGAGTATGAAGCCTTGATCAATCGTATGAATATTTCCCTTGAGTGGCGAGTGGATGAGCTCAATGTCCTTGGAGATTCAAATTAGTCATCAATCAAGTAAAGGATATCTATCAGACAAAAGATGACAAGATAGTGCCTTATAAATGGTTGGTTGATGACCTCAGAAAATATTTTATTCACATTACATTTCAATATGTTCCAAGGGTAGACAATAAAGTGACTGATTCCATGACTACTCTTGCTTCCATGCTACAAATGCTACAAAATGACTTTCGACATGAATTCCTAGTGTAGATGTTACGCTATCCATCCTATGATTCCGCTGAGTCCCGAATGATATATTATGTCATTGGACATGATTCATCCTGCTACCATCATATTTATTCCTACCTTCATGACCAAATTATTCTGAACACTTACACCCAGAATGAGAAACGTCACTTAATCTGTAGTGCTTCACGGTTTGTCATCATAGCTAACAAATTGTATAGGCAAGGTCTAGATGGTACCCTTCTTAGGTGTTTAGAACCTGATGAGTCCAAACATGATTAGTAGAGGTGCATGAAGGCATTTGTGGGTCTCACTCTAACGGCCTGACATTGGCCCGTAAACTTTTTAGAGCTGGTTACTATTGGCCATATATGGAAAAAGAAGCCACACAGTTTGCTAAGTCTTCCAAATAGTGTCAACTACATGGAAATCTGATTCATGCTTTAGCCAAGGAGCTTATTCCCTTCATTAATTTTTGGCCATTTGAACAATGGGCCTTTGATTTGGTGGGTCAAATCTATCCCAAATCCTCAAATAGACATAAGTTCATCATCACAGCTACAGACTATTTTACCAAGTGGGTGGAGGCAGTCCCTCTCACCATGGCCAATGGAAAATATATAGCAATGTTCATTCTTAACTACATCATCTGTAGGTACGGTGTACCCTCAGCAATAATCACTGATAATAGGGGGCAGTTCAAAAGCAAGGATTTGACAGAGCTATGCTCTAAGTTTAAAATAACGCAGCACTTGTCTTCCATCTATTATCCTCAGGGTAATGGACAGGTGGAAGCATCAAATAAGACAATCCTTAAAATTTTGCATCGCACAGTTCACAAATATGGACAATATTGGCATCTCTAGATCAATCCAGCTCTCTAGGCATATAGGAAAATCATAAGAACACCAACAGGTGCTACACCCTATGCTTTGGTTTACGGAGCAGATGTTGTGTTACCGATTGAGGTTGAGATTCCTTCTCTATGAGTCTCTCTAAAAGGTCTCATTACTGATGATGATAACAGAATATCTCAGCTAAAAGAGCTAGAACTACTTGATGAATGTCAGCAAGTGGCATTCGATCACCTTAGAGAATACCAGAAAAGGATGTCCAAGAGTTATAATAAGAAGGTTCGAGCAAGGGACTTCCAGGAGGGTGATCTTGTTCTGAGGGAGAACCCTAAGAATCAACAACATCGGGTCCAGAAGGGAAAATTTGAACCAAATTGGCTTGGTCTATATGTTGTCACTACAGTGTTTGGGTCTGGCACCTATCAAATTTCTACTACTAAAGGGGAGCGACTCAAGGAGCCAATCAATGTTCTTCATCTGAAACAGTTCTATAGCTGAGACATCTTCATTGTACTCATGTATATAGTAAAGTCCTAAAAAAATTCTACAAATCAGAAAAAGTCCTGAAAAAATGATCATCTTAGTGAAAACCTAGCAATAGGCACTTTGATGTATCTCCAGAAAAATTATATATTCCAAAAATACAAAAAAATAAAAAAATTGAAAAATACAAAAAAAGAGAAAAGAGAAAAAGAAAAAGTGTCATTGATGAAAACCTGGCAAACAGGCGTCATGGTAGCAAAAAAAATAATTTTTTCAAGAAGGTGAAAACTTCGTAAATAGGCGCCTCTTGTTCCACATTGCTATATCTATCACAACACCACTTGGCTTTATACATTTGCTTTCCTGCTTTGCTACTTTCCCACTTTCCTACTTGCATTTTCTTTTCTGCATTCTCTCAGTTCTCATCAAGACACCAACTTACATGGATTAAAACTAGTCATACTCATGGTCCTATTACTCTTCGCATCAGTCACTAGTGGTTCTCACTGTGTCTACCTACTATCAATGTACTACTAAGATTGCTCGCATCCGTTACAGTTTGAGTTGTAGTCAATGCTCTATCTATCAATACTTAGTCTTGATGATCCTTTGCTTTATTTTGTACAAAGCTTTCAATCACCTTTCATGACATTCTGGTTCCTCTGCGAACCCTACTGACTTGACACTGATTCAGCATTCTACACCTGGGGGAAACCAAATCTAGTTTGTCCTCGCAACATACATCAAGTCAGTCACTACTACTAGGGGCATGGGTCCCCACATCTGATCGCATCTAGATTAATTAATCTTGTAACTTCTCAAGGACAACTATCTACTGACACAAACTGTATGTTTCTCAACACCCCAATTAAAACAATGTTTCTTAACACTATCTTTGGACACATTTGTGTTTTTCAACACACATCAGATATCACAACGTAAACATCTATCGATGACAATAAAACACAATGCACTCACAAGCACAACGGTGTTTTTCAACAACCCTACATGTGAACACACCCAAATACTTTGAAACTGGTTGAGCTATGGTTGAATCTTTCTTTGTATGTTGTATGTTCTCATGGATTTCATTGATATTTTCTTTGTCTACTGATTGTTGGTGTAGTCTTGATGATCCGGCAACGTCAAATAAATAGGGTGTATGTGGTAAGAGCTCCCGCATTAAGGTGGAAAAGCCTCACATCCCTCAATCTTGTTTATTTGTATGCCATAGTGAGTTCGGTACTATCTCCTTGATTGTTATTTCTCAATTTGTTTACGCACAATTACACTCATGGTTACCTTGGCTTTGCATACATCGAGACTGGTGTACTCTTGTAACATCAACTAGAAACAATGTTCAGGTCATCTTGGATTTTGTGCCCTAGTGCTTACATTCGTTTCCCATATCTTATCTGATGAAAGTCATATTCATATTCTTATGGTTGCAGTGGCACCAGTAAGGATTGTATCAACTCCAATGTTCCAAAAATTCTCTATGATGACAAATATACGATGGGTCTCACAACCATGTCCTAGGTATTTCATCTAGCATAGGATTGCATTTTCATTCTAGACTTGCATTGTAGCAGCAATTCGATATTCACTTCATTGTGTTGTCAAGGATTTGTACATTGAGAAGTTCTTCTTCAGCATCCTGGTTTCATCATGACTGCACAAGTGTTCGATCCTCGCTCTTGATTCTTCACATGTTCTCTTGGTTAGCATCTATCACACATCTGGACACCCTACATGAGATGTTAGTGTTTAATGCTGAATGTGGACCTCTCTATCCAACATAAAACCCAACATAGTCATTACACAATCAAGAAACTCACAAAAACAAACATGGATTGTCTGTTCTGCAAGCGTGATTGAAGCGACCTGTTGC
>MU225350.1:390274-430221 GCA_018584345.1 Thuja plicata
ATTAACCTAATGTCAGATAAAGTAACATTAATACCACTAAGTTGAGTTTTAATAGCATCAAACCTGAGTAAAAATTCATCCATATTTCAAAAATTAGTATACCTTAGGTCCTCCAAGTTGTCTTGGAATTGAATCGTACGGGATTCAGAGGAGTTGTCATACATCTGTTGCAAGATCGCCCATGCTTCATGAGCTTTGGTGTAATGTCCAATTAGGACATAAAGATCAAGAATGATGGAGAGACCAATCAAACCAAGGGCTTCTTCATTTTTTGTTTTCCAAGTATCTTTTTCTGCTTGAGTAGCAGAGGTAGCTGGTTCAATGGACGCATCTGTAGCAACTTCAAGTAGATGTTTAAAGTGAAATAAAAATGAAACATGAGTTTTCCATTGATGGTAATTAGAACTATTTAGCTTGATTTTAGGAATTAACATTGACATGATTTATTATAAAAATTAACTGAAATAAAGCTAAATACAAGTGGCAGGATATAATGATGAATCCCAAAAACTAATTTTAACGCGATTAGTAAACGCCAATATGCAAGAATTTTTAACTATTAAAAAAAAATTAAATTTTATGTTAAATTGATGAAACAAATTTTAATTAAAACTAATTAAAGAAACAACAATTGAACTAGGTCATATATGATATGCAGAATGTAGGGTACAAGCGATATAAGGTAATAATAACCTGAAAAAATGTTTTAATGTTTAAACTTATTGAGTTAAAACAAAGATTTTACCAAATTAATAAATGAGTCAAAGATAGAATAATAGTAATAAGTCTGCAATGATATATATATATATATATATATATATATATATATATATATATATATATATATATATCCTGCAAGAGCTCAAATTCCTCCTGCAAAAGAGGTTAGAATAATGAATAATGATTGTATATCTACCGTTAAATAATGATAACCTGCAAAGAAACAAAGTTAGAATGATGTTAAATATAGAAGCAATGATGAAAAATATGCAAACTTTGAAAAAATATTTAACCTACAAATGATAATAAACAGTAATAAAAAACCGTTATTAAAGTGAAGCGACCACTACAAACTGCAGAAATGATAGAGAGACACGCTAAAGAAGAAGAGAAAAATTTATTAAAACGTTATATATGGTGATAAAAAAGTTTCAAAGAGAATAATAAATCAATTTATAATGATCAATAACATTTATAACAACAAAAAAAAATGATTATAACATTATAATGCTGTAATACTGCCAATGCTTCCAGTACTTCGTTACAAATGAAAATCAAACCAAATCCACCGAAAAGAGATTAAAGAAACTTAGTTAAAGAAACTTAGTTAAAAGAGCTGCACAAGGAGCTAGCAGGTTGCACAAGGAGTGAGCAGGATGCGAGAAGCAGAAAAGAGGGAGTGCGTGAGGAAGGAGAGATAAGGGGTGAGACAATAGACAAAGATGCGTAGGGAAGTAAGAATGTAAATTGTGCAATGAACTAAAAGCTGTGCAATGAGACAAGGCTGAGATGAAAGGAGGGCAGCAAGAAAAATGATGCACTGGAAAGCTGCAGCGAAGGAGAAATAAGGGAGATAAAACTGCTTTGTGGGGAGGAGACGAAGGTTAAACAACTAATGTTGCAAGCTGCATAGGCTGCTGCATGAGCAGCAAATGAAAGCACAGTGAGAGAGAAGGGGCTACGTGAAAGCAACAAGGGACAAAATGCAGGGAGGGAGAGACAAGAAATTGTTGTGTAAGCAGCTAGGGAGGATAATACAAGAGGTTGCGATGAAGATGAAAATGTTGTGCAAAGGAGAACACATACAAAGAATAACTAATGCAACGCAAGGTATATTAAGTTGCACAAAATATATATGTACAGAGATAAAGTAAAAGGTTGTGCAATGTAATGTAATACTACGCAAAGAAAAAAATGGTTTGAATATAGTTTGTATATGGGCTGCACTATGGAATATAGTTAGAATACAAAGCAATATTAATGCTAATAAAAATAGAGCTTTGTAAAGAGAGCAAAGAGCTAACAGCAGTAAGAAAAGATAAATATCTTTAATAAGAGTAGAGATATGGATAAAAAGATATAAGCAAAGGAAAAATAGATACAAAGCTATATATAAATCAGAGATGAAATAAAACAGAGAGATATGTTGCGCTGAAGGGAAAGAAGATTTTCTACAGAGCCAAGAACCAAGAACCAAGAACCTGCAATAAATACAAAGATATAGATCTACAATAAATGTAAGGGATATTAATGAAGAAATACATATTTGAAAATTCTAGAGATAGATTTGAAAAATGTGAGAGATATTAATGAGAAAATACAAAAAAGGCAAGTCCAAAATCCCTTGTAGTTTCCCGACAGAGGGTATCAAACTATAACCTAGAAATGAAGAATATAAATTGATAATAAAAACTGATTATAAAGAACTATAAACTAGAAATAAAACTCGAGTTTGGTGGTGAACCGTCCAAACCAAAAAAAATACAAATCCTTCTAAGAAGAGTTAGAAAATAGATCTGCAATAAAAGTTAGATTGAAAAATCCTACAAACAAGAGTTATCTTTCTCCTTCACACCAAAATATATTTTACCTGTTCCTGCATGCACACTCAAAATAAGGATTAAACTAGCTCTGATACCATGTTAGAAATATAAAGTAAAATGAAAAAGATAGGGAAAGAATCCAAGAGAGTATGCAATGGAAAAGGTTTACCAAATGCAGAGAGAGAGATTTTCCTTCAATAGATCAACCACAAGTACACCAAAATGCTCCAAGAACCAAGGCAAGAACACAAGGATTTGGAAGGGGGAAAACAAGAAAAACCCCTTGTGAACAATATGAATATGGCTCAACGCCTAAAGAATGAGAGAAATAAGCTCATTACAATATTGCAAGAATGAGAATGAGAGAAGAGAGAAGAAATCCAACTTAGAATCCCTATGAGAACCCTAGAACCCTAACGTGTGTGTGAGAGCCATCTCTTAAGTAGAGATGAGTGGAGGAGTTTGCATGTAACTCCCAAACTCTATGTGTGCCACATTCACATTTTGTGTGTGCCATGTGTAGGAATCCTCTTAAGGAGGAATATCTAATTTCCTTATTAAAGGAATAACAAATAATATGACATGTCCTTGGTATATCTTTTAATTACCTAGACTTCAGAGAGTTAAGATTTGTCCTGGAGATGGCTTTGAAATCTTCATCAATTGATCTTTGCATCGTCAATTTTTTAAATCTATTCTTTTGTGCCTCAAACATCTGACTATTCTTTGAATTAATGTGTTGCTCGCACATCAATTCAAAGAGGGGCAAAATGTAACACCCCAAAATTGGCATCTTGCAACCCTAACCAATTTTGTTACATTTGTCATTCTTCTGGATCATCAAAGCCCTATTGTACTAGGCAATTCTGAGTTTTGACTAACTCTACTCGACCTAAGTGTCAAATGCAGAAAATCCTAAATCTGCATTAATCATACATTATATTTAATTCCTAAATATCAATCAGTTAGCTAAACAAACCCTATGATTGAATTAATTTAATTATAAAGTCCTAACACTTTAATTAAATTAAATTCACCCCTTTTAGCTAAAACACATAAAAAGGAATTAAATAATATTTAATTATTAAATAAATATCCTCATTTCAATAATTGAATTTAATTATTCAGATAATTGAGAAAAACACATTTATGAGGTCATATTCTATTTATTTCATTAAATATTCTCTCAAAAATCTTCTCTTCAGTTCAGAAATGGAAACTTTGAATCAACTATGCTTTAAAGAGAAATAAAACAGTTAAAACCAAAAAGAAAACAGTCAAAAACAAAGAGAAAATAGTTCATTGTTTTCTTTTAAAGAAAACTTGCTAATCTGAACTGGCTTTTTTATCTATTTTATTTCAAAAGGAAACTTTCTATTTTGAGTAGACTCTCAGTCTATAAAAGAACTCCCATTTCTCATTCAAGGATATGCATTTTTTAGAATAACAAATTGCTGCTACATTTTATAGTTCATAATCTCATTTGCATTAATCTCTCATTTTGCAATAGATTAGTTTCATTTTCTTAGATTAATCTTATTTAAATCATGTCATAGTTCAATCTCATTTAGATTAATCTTGCATCTTTCATTCTTAGATTAATCTTGCATTGCATTCATGGAGAAAAATCCTTCGTTCTTGGATTGGTCTAGGTTGTGAGACTCTCATTCTGAGAGCCATTCAAAACCCCATCTAGATAGGAGGCAACAGGTCAAATCATAAAGGCATGCAGGATGCATAAATCATATTCACTTATGCATGTGGTTGATAAATGAGGACTATGTTGAAGTGTATGGTTGAATAAGAAGGCCACATTTAACATATACAAGATTAACCACACACATTTGGTCCTTGACTAACCATTTTTTAGATCCTTAGTTTGATCCTCCTTATTTGATCCATAAGGAAGCCTACCTTTCTTTAGGACCTATTTAGCGTCATTTTTACACAAGTCAACGACTAGGACTTCAAGATCCGATTTCCTCTCTTGAAAGAATAACAAAGTTATTCCCAAGGTTCTCCAGGGTCGGGTCACAACCTGCTTCGTTACTCAGTTGAAGATAAATGTGAATGTTCACATGGAGGCCTTTGCTGGTACATTCAAGACATCAAACTGTAAAACAAATTTATTAATTTTTGGTATTTTCCAATTTATCAAAGATTTGTGTTTTAATTAAAGATGCAATTTTGTTTTTTTTGAGATGATTACTTTCAGATTTATGACAAAATTCAAATGAATAGGGTGACGAGAAATGAAATCAATTGCTGAAATGAAATCCTATAGACATAAACCGCTATAAACCCTTCCTTGCAAATTGAATGATGGAGAGATTATGAACAAACCCACGAAGTATAAATCATACAAAGTCACAATTCTATACCCGGTGGATGCAATTGTTTGGAGAGAATAAATTCACCCGTGTGAGATTTTCAAAATCTATCAAATAGCAAAGCCACAAAGATGTGTACACCCATGAGGTAGATTTATCATTAAGCCCAATAGATGATCCCTTACACACACTCATCACAACAAGGTAGGTAAACAACAACAAACTCCAACTAATATAAATGCGGATTCAAAACACAGTAAAACAATTGGCTCTTTGAAAACAATGAACGAGTATGCACACATTCACCAATTTCACATAGGTAGCAGCAATTAACACACCACAAATGAAGCAGAAAATGTAGATCTTTATTGCATTAAGAATATAACCCTATTACATTGCTTTTGATTACAATATATAGAGTTATGATCTACAAACTTTGAATGCCAAAATTAGGGCATCAAAGAGTCTAAATTAATGAACATAAGATAAACTAAGACTTTGCTAAAAGGAAACTACTGCTAACTGATACAAAATAACTTGCATGGATTTTTAATCCATTTACAATCAGTTTTTCCATGCAAGAAGGATCAAACTCGTCAAGAAAAGAGAGAGAAAGAAGATAAGGCTTCTCTGCATGCAACTGAAGTCTTCTTCTTGATCTTTGAGTTCTACCTTGGATTATTCATCTAAGGTTCTCTCTGTGGTGGGAACTGATAGAGGACCCTTAGTCCTTCAAAAATAAACTCCATTTGGGCACCCATCTGATCTAGAGTTCAAACTCCATACAAAAAATTGATCTCACTGGAAACACCCAGATTTTCAGACCCTGACCTCTCCTCCAAAGTTTTTTAAGTGCCCCAAAAATGCTAAGTGTCGATATCAAACTCTGGAGGCTCGAAATTTTTGACCCTTTGGGAGGCTGAAAGGGAAAAAAGGCCAAAAGGCCAAAAGTTTCAAAGGCCAAAAGGCTGAAAATTGTATAGGTTGAAAGGCCAAAAGGTCAAACTTTAGCCTTTTCTAGAAAAATTTGCCAACTTTGAAAATTGCCTTCTTCAAAAAATGTTGAGGGATTTGAGGAGTTAGTTTGGAAAGACTTCTGGATGTGTAGTTTGAAGCCTTTGTACAATCTCGTGAACTTCCTTTTAATTTATCTCCTTCCTCTTGGCTTTATTGAATCTTCGTTCCTTCTTCTCCTTGAATATGGTCAATTCAAAAGCAAAGAAATTGATCTCCTCCTCATGTTCTAACATTACATGCATTTCCTCTCTATAGTGGAACAACTATTGTAGGGCCTCTTTGGTGCTGACTTTTTCTAGGATATCTTTGAGCTGTTGAACCACCTCTTTTGATGGATGCAGGATGTGTTTATCTTGGTCCTAGTATAAATCAAGGCTAATCCCTATGAAGAAACCATCTATCTCCTCTACCCACTCCAAGACCTCTTTTATTTTTTCCAATATATTGGCTTGACATTCTTCGTAGACCTTTACTATTTTGGCTATGTGCTTGATCTAGGTCTCAAATTTGTCTAGCTCTTCACCCTCATACATCTTTACTAAGATCTGGAAGCATTGTTTCTTGATTACTTTTTGGTCTTGGAGCTCAGCTTTCCATTTGTTTATCTCAAAATCTAAACCACCTTGATTCTCCATCAAGTCTATTAAATTGGTTGCTTCAATCAAAATGAGCCTGTAAGGCCTAAATACCAGTTTGATGGCCCCTTCTCTTTATTTTTCAAAGTCATTTTTCCAATTTGCACTCGCTTGGACAAAGGAAGGGGTCAAACCAGCTGGTAAGTCTGGGGTGGCCCTCTTTTCTAATACGACCTGTACTAAGGCCTCCAGGAAACTTGGATCAATGGGACCCAATATTTTTTGAATGAACTTCTTCAAAGCCTCATTCTTCTCTATTAGGGACTTTATAGTTTCCTTTTCCTTGCTCATAAATCCTAGAGCGTGCTTAATCCCTAAGGATGCCAATGTCTTGCTCCCTTCCCTAGTAGGTTCACACAAGTATACCTCTTCAAATGTGTAATCTTCTGGGGTGGCTTGTGTTTGAGAAGTGCTAGCAGAGGGAATTTCTACTTGTGTCTTCTAGCAACCCTTAGTATCTTGGGTGACATAGGATATTGTCCTACCTAGTATGCTAACCTCTATTTGGTAGAAGGCTTTCCCTAAAGATGCCATAATTTTATCCTCCCCCTCTTCCTCATCGATGTAAGTCCTCTTCCAAGTCTGAATCTCTTTAGTAAACCAAGTAGGTTTACTAAAGGTGGTGACTGGCTCATGTGGGGAAATGTGGAGGATCAACCCCAATTTCTGTGACCTGGTGACCAATTTCACTTCTGATTCTTTATCTTGTTTGCCCTCCTATTCACCATCTCCCTCATTCACTTCTTCTTGTTGAACTTATCCTTCTCTCCTTTCTTCTCCTCCCATTTTTTCCTCTGCTGCCCTATCTTTCCCATCCTTACCTTGGGCCTCATCCCTCAAATAACTAATCAACACTTCTATATTGAGGCCAGTCATGGCCTCCAGTGTGGTTTTAAAAGGTGACGCATCTTCTATGCTATTGACCCCTAAGGAGTTAGGATGAAGCATGGTAGGGGTCAAGATGGAGGTGGGGTAGATGTTGGCACTATGAGTTGTGGAGTAGGAATAGTCACTATGAGTGGTGGAGTAGGAATAGGAAGAGTTGAAATGGGAGGTGGGAGACTAGAAGTTGAAGGAGGTGGAGTCCGCATTGGAGTTGGGAGAGAAGGTGGTGGAGTGGGAATTGGAGGCAAGAGACTGGTTGGTGGAAAGGGAATGTGAGGTGGTAGAATGGAAGTGGAAATTTCTCCTATAGCTCTATCCCCTATTGTGTATTGAGCTATTGTAGCATCTTGAGTTTCAGGCCCTTGGCCTATGTTGGAGCTTATACCTGTGATTGGAAATTTTAGTGCCAGATTGGTGAACTGAGCTAGAGGTGGAGTTAGGATTACCTGTAGATGGATAAGTATATGGGCTCCCATGTCAAACCCTATTGTTAAATCAGGTGTGTCCTTCCCTTGGTCTAAAAAACCTTCTAGGCCTTCAAAATCAGATATTTGGAACTCATCCAAGCCTAAGGCATCTAGAGGGTTGTCTTGCTCTTTAGGATCTTCTACGTGTTTCCTAGAAGTCTCCTTTTCCTTCCTCTTCTGAGATCTGGTCCTTTTAACTAGTGGTACTTCTTCTTCTTCTTCTGGCACCTCTTTTAAGGTTTCCATGTGTGGAGACATAGAAGCTCTCCTCCTTTTATACATTTTCTTCCCCTTTTTGGTTGTAGGAGGAGATTGGCCAGAAGTGGAAGGGCCTTCATCTTGTGGGGCTTGTGGTGATCCCACTAGAGGATCTATTTGTTCATTCATCCTAGTTTTAGGAGCCTTGTGCCTTGGATTAGGCTCATACTCTATTGCATATTCATGGCCATAAACTGTGCTTGGCTTCTATGGTGGTGCTTTCTTATACTGGGGCACTATAGACTTCTCCCCACGTTGCTTATCCGCCTTCTTAGGTGGATCCATCAATTTATTCACCGGATTGGATCCATCTTATAAGGCCTTTTGATCCATGTTTTGGTCATTTGGATCACATGCTTAGCTCAGAATTCAATGTCATCATTCTCATCCTTATCAATTTCTGCACTCATGATGGGCATGTTGTATATTTTGTCTGTAGTATAAATGGCCTCCATCACCCTATTTGAATCATTTTCCCAAACCTTTGGGGGATTTGGGGTATTCAAAGTTTCTTGTGCAAGGGTAAGGGACACCCTAAAATAGTCCTTGATTTTGACCTCATGATCATCTATACAGTTTATCCAGTGATCTTCAAGATCTGGTTCATGAATATAGAATCTGCTAATAATGTGGTTGTATGTACCTATTGGGTCAAACTTGGGCTGGACTGTCTTGTATATTTGAAGTGGACACTCACCCACTCAAAGACCAAGGATTTGCAAACCTTAATTTCATGTAGAGTGTAGGGGCCTAGAGAAATAGGGAAATCCCAGCAATGCTTCTTATGATTTATGTTCATAGGCATCTGCAAACTATCTGGCCATTTCTAAAGTGATTACCCAATCAAATGGATACCTGGGAAACTTCTTCAGTTTCAATGTAGAACCTGCCACCTGGATATATGTGAATGTTCTAAATTGTATGTAATAGGCCATAATGGCCCTCACCTTAGCATCTTCTTCCTCTGAAATCCTCTTTATGAAGTCGCCTTCAATAGATTGAATGATCGCGAAGATGAAAGCGTCATTTACTATTCTGTAATCTAGGCTATCCTCTGGCATATTTTCCTTTCTGACCAGCTATGGATATACAACATGGGGGCATGCATTCTGATCATTTATGTTCCCCCTCTCAGTCAACCCTAGATAATCTACTTGTGCAGCTAATAAGTACACTATGTATGGAATCATATAAAATTTTGGGTTATGTTTCACCGTAGTTAGCTGCTCATCCAATCTATCACTAACAATGGTTCCCCAATCGAACCTAGACTTGCAACCTCTAATTTTATCTATCAGGAGGATCATCTAATCCTCAAGTTGGATGGACTAAGATAGTCCACACACTCTACTTAACAATGTCACTAATGCATGGATGTCATCTTTCAAATATCTCCTCCTGATGATTATTCTATCCAACTTGTTCTTTGGAAGTGGTTGCTTGAGGTAATTTTTATTCATGATCTCGTATGCCTCGTCACCTTTGTTTGTGAACCATTTGAGGCCCTTTCCAATGAAGAAGTCATAAAAATTGTCTATACCCTTGTGGAGGTGGAAGACCTCTTCTATGATGTCTAGCCTTATGTCCAGCACCACCTGTCCTTCTGTATTCCAAACCACCCTTTCATCTGGATTGTAGTGGTTTGATAGGGTCATTATCAGCTTTGACAAGGAGACAGCCACTGGGTGGGGTGCTACATTAACCAGGCCTGATAGGACTAGTGAGGTGCAGTCTTTGGATATTCCTATAGGTTGGGAGAATCTTACTAGGAACTCATTCCAGTCCACATTCCTGATGTGGTGTCTTTAATTTACATGTGTTTATTCCCAATCTTTGAAGGGGGGTGTTCCCCCTTATATAAGTACTTCATTGGAGACATTGTTCATTTCTCAGGTATTCCTACGAGAAAAGTGCAAGTATCAGTGTTTTATTGAAAAGGGAAATTATAAAAATAGGAAAAAAATTGATTAATCTAGGAAAATAGAAGTGAAAAAGCTCTTTAAGTAGCCACAAATGCAGATTTCTCACTTTCAACCCTTTCAGACTTTTGGATGCCAAAAACTAGGTCGGGGTCTGAAAGGGGTGAAACTGTAAAAAGAACAAGCGATTAGGAACCAATTTTTGGGCTTTTGGAGTGTGAAAGTCCAAATATAATCTCAAACTCTGAAAGTCTGAGACCCGCAAATGGACGACCATGTTTGATAGAAGTAAAACTTCTAGGGTGTGCTTGCACAATACCACAAGATAGGACTTCTTTTGTCCTAGTCCAACTAGGATCCTAATCTTCTCTATAGGACCATTCTAGCCTCTAGGTATTGAGCCTAAGACTCTCCCTAACTCTTCCCTAAGAGTTCAACTATTGTGCTTCACCTTGAAGGACTTCCACCATCAAATTTGTCTCACCATGCTCCACATTGGTTCCAAGGCTTTCAATGCCAAATTCTTAAAATCAACACCACACATGTTACAAGGGTCTTGTATATGTTTTGAATGTTCACTCTACATCCTTACAACTCCATTCCCATAACTCTTTGATCCCAATTTAGTCGAGTTCACAATTTGTCTTCAAACCATCCTATTAGGCCTAATGGTCCTATTAGCCTTATCCAGAAAGGGTTTTTCTACATTAACTCTCAAAACTTGCTCACAACCTCCAAAAATAATCATGGATCTAGGTACCCTTTTGGGAGACCTTAAATATTTTTAAGTTCTAAGGTTCCCAAGTTGTCCATACAACATTGTCATAGAAAGTAGGGCTTTTAGGCCTATTTTGGCTCTCTATAAGCAACTCACTGATTTCTCTTCAAAACTCTAACCAAATGGATTGGATAAGATATGTGTTTAACACTAGGGACCTATGGGACTCTAACAATACTGAATCCACTCTTGGTTCAGTTCTCCATTACACACCCTTATCTCTACAAATGGATTTATCCTCACCATACCTCTAATCAGACTATCCTAGCTCACCTAGGGCATGGTTTTAAAAATAGCTAAACACCTTCCCTGATCTCCTACCTATATATACATAATCTATGAAGGCTCCCCTACAAGATTCATGCAGCCTTTGAAGATTTCTATGGTTGAATCTCAAGTGGGAGCCATGAATGCAAAAATAGTCTAAAAGACACCAGCTGACTACCTAATTTACAATGATTTTCCTACAGCTTGAAGATTAACTTAAAAGAACTAACACACTAAAAATAAAATTCTTAGATCACTCCACACTACATGAATCTACAACTGGATCTCAAGTTTTAATCTATTAAATCATCATTAACAAGCAAAATAGTAGACTGTACACTATATTAAGGGAATTATCTTTTCTTGTTCACAAAAACTTCATTACAAAACTCTCCCCTCGGGATTCAAGCCTTAGAGTGTCTTAGATTCCATTCTCCACCATCCTAGTCCATTTTAAATCAATTCCCACTCCTACATTTATGGGGATCCTATGTTTTCAAGTTGCATGCAACATTTGCAATTTCTTGCAAATGTTGTCATGACAACTTTTGGCATCTTTAACATTTACTATGCCAACTAGAATATAGGGCCTCAATGCTATGTATTTCAATTAAATAACCCTATTTAATGACCACAAATAATCTTTTACATCCTTCATGGGTCTAGGACACATTTTGAACCCAAATCCCAACTTTAGACCAACTAGGCCTAAACTAACAAAAACAACTAACAATGACTAATTGGTGACCTTAGTACTAACACAAACTCACCTAGTCCACATGACCTACTAAGGCCTCAAAGAAAACACACATCTCTAACTTGTCTAAGGTCAGATTCAAGCCAAAAAAATTTAAGGCTTGAGGATTTCCTAGGTGCTCCTACACCATCCTCCCCTAAACAAAAGACTTCAATCCACCCTTGGATTGAGTAAGTTGAGATCCACGCCCAACTTCTTAAACTCAGTTTCCTTGATCCATACTACATCTACATCAGATTGTCCTTGCCATTTGATCAAGTGTTCTTTATACTCCTTCTTTCTGGTCTTCTTGTAAACTCTGGAATCCAGAATGCTCTCTTCTTGTTGGATTGGTGTAGATGGCAAGTGTAGTTCTTCAACCTCCTGGATGAATTCATTCAGACTCTGATCAACATCAGGGATTGGTCCTTTGTATAGTACCAAGTTTGCAACATTGAAGACTGGTGATAAACCCAAATCCTCTGGTAGCTCCACCTTATAAGCATTGGCTCCATACTTAGCTAGTATGACACATGGGCCAATTCTTCTCAGTTGCAACTTATGTGGTTTTCCTTTCTAAAGTCTTGCCTTGTTAAGATGTACCATGAATAGATTTCCAACCTTAAATTGAACGTCCCTTCTCCTTGCATCCACTCTTGACTTGATTTTATCAGTATTCTCAGTGAGTGTCTTCCTAATTGTATCATGAACTTCTTGCATTGAATGGGAAAAATCCTCTGCATACCCACTCCCTTTGGCTCCATCCTTCAAGTCTCTGAGTTTGTAAATACCCCTGGGATGAAGACCATAAATATTTCAAAGGGACTCTTCCCTGTTGTCCTATTAACTGTATCATTGTAGGCATACTCTACTTGTGAAATGAGTTGGTCCCAAACCTGACCATACTCCTTTTTCAAACATCTTAGGATATTTCCAAGGCTCCTATTTACTACCTCTATCTAACCATCTGACTAAGGATGGTAGGCAAATCTAAATGATAAGTTGGTGCCCAACTTCTACCAAAGAGTCTTCCAAAAATGGCTCATAAACTTGGTGTCTCTGTCAGACACTATAATCAGTGGTAAAGCATGAATCCTAACAACTTCCTTGAAGAATAAAGAAGCTATTTGACTGGCATCATTCATTGTCTTGCATGGCACAAATTGAGCCATCTTATTGAATCTGTCTACAATCACATAGACATTGTTCATCCCTTGTCTAGTCTTGGGCAAACCTACCACAAAGTCCATGCTTAGACATTCCCATGGCCTGGTTGCAATGGGTAAGGGTTGATATAGGCCTAAATTTGTAGATGTTCCTTAGGCCTTCTGACAGATAACACAACTCTCAACATATCTCTTCACATCCAAGTTCATCTTGGGCCAAAAATATAATCTTTGGAATAACTCTTGAGTTTTGTTAACCCCAAAATGGCCACTAAGTGCACCATTGTGTTTCTCTTGTATGAGATTCATTCTAATAGATCCCCTAGGGACACACAACTGACCCCATTTAAACAATAGACCAGACTACAAAGTGTATTCAGAGTATTGACTATGAAAGTGATTTTTGTACTCTTGACATACCTTGTAGATGTCTGCAAAGTCCTCATCTTCATCATACATTTCCTTGAAGTTGTCAATTCCCATACGCTGTCATTGAATCTCATGAATGGTAAATGCTCTTCTTCTCAAAGCATCTGCAAATTTATTAGGCAACCCTTTCTTGTGTTTGATGTTGAATGTATATGCTTTTAGGTATTCAACCCACTTCATATGCTTATGACTCAATTTGTCCTGTGAGTTCAAGTAACTCAATGCTTGGTTGTCAGAGTAGACAATAAACTCCTTTGGAAATAGGTAATGCCTCCATTTCCTCAATGACTAGACCAAAGCATACATCTATAGGTCATAAGAGGAATATTTCTTCTTCACTTCACTCAACTTCTCCAAATGGAAGGCCACTGGTCTTCCCTCCTAACTTAGGACTGCTCCAATTACCACATTGCTAGCATCACATTCCACTATGAACAATTTTTCAAAGCTTGGCAACACTAAAATTGGTTGGGTTTCTATCTTCCTTTTCAGTAGTTCAAATCCATTATTAGCTTGATCATTCCAAAAAAATTTGGTCTTCATACCTCCCTTAATTGTATCTAACATAGGAGCACATATTGCACTAAATTTTTTAATAAACTTTCAATAGTATTGCGCAAGACCATGAAAGCTCCTTACCTCAGTGCTTGTCCTTGGAGGCCAATTGATGATGGCCTTAGCCTTGCGTGGATCCATTTTTAAGTTACCTTATGACAATACAAAACCAAGGTACACTAGCCCTATCTTAATGAATTCACACTTTTCTAGGTAGATCATCAACTTCTCCTCCTGCAGCTTCTTAAAAACCATCTCCAAGCGTTTGAGGTGCTCTTCTCTTGTTCTACTAAAAATGAGTATGTCATCCAAGTACACTACTACAAACTTCCCAATGTAGTCTTTTAGTACCTCGTTCATCAACCTCATGAAATTTTATGGGGAATTGGATAGGCCAAATGGCATGACAAGCCATTCTTACAGTCCCTCGGTAGTTTTGAAGGATTTTTTCCACTCATCCCCTTCATTCACCCTTATTTGGTGGTATCCAATTTTCAAGTCTATCTTTGTAAAGTATATAGCTCCTCCTAGATAGTCCATTAGGTCTTCTATCCTAGGGATAGGGAACCTATACCTAATGGTAATCCTATTGATTGATCTGGAGTCTGTACATAACCTCCAAGTTCCCCCTTTCTTAGGTGCTAGGACTATGGGTACGACACAAGGGCTAATGCTCTTTTTTATAAGGCCTTGCTCTAATAGTTCTTGGATTTGTCTAGCAATCTCTTCAATTTGTTGGGGAGTCATTTTATATGCTGCCTTATTTGGTAGGGTAGCTTTAGGTATTAGGTCTATCTTATGGCTTATAGACCTCTTAAGGGGTACGGTAGTTGGCTGTCCATAACTAACTATTCCTTGATACTTTACTAGCATCTCTTGAAATTCTTTGGGTAGCTTTGTATTTTTCTCTAATTTGTCTACAAATTCCTTTGGTTTCAACACCAGTGCAAAGCCAACTCCTTCCCCTTCTTATAAAGCCTCTAAAAACTCTTTCTCACTCACCATAAGGACATTGGGACTAGTAGAATTTACTTCTGCATCCTCCAATAGTGACTGGATTTTTTATATCACATTGTATTTCTTGAAGGTGTATGAGTTTTTCACTCCATTTTGCATAGCCATCTGGTCAAATTTCCATGTTCTACCTAGGAGCAATTGAAATGCATCCATAGGTAATATATCACACAAAACTTTATCTTTATATCTCCCAATGGATAATTCCACCCAAGCTTGTTCATTAACTAGGACATGTTGTCCTTTTTTTAGCCAAGTAACCTATAAGGATTGGTGTGGGGTATCCTAGTCATTTTTAGCTTACTGACTGCCTCCTCTAACACTATGTTGTCAGTTGATCTTGAGTCTATGATGACTCTACACACCTTTCCCATCATCTTTACTCTAAACAGTGCTCTCCTCTAACTACTTTCTTCCTTCACTGGTTCTTTTATCACAGTTCTCCTCATCATAAGGTTTTCTCCCTTCTCTGATTCCAATGACACTTCAATATTCTTGTTCCCACTTGTCTCTTCATGAACATATTTCACTCTTTTGTCACTTCCTTAAGAGGTACTTCCCTTCTCTGGACACCTATATGCAGGATTTCCTAATTGGTTACAATGATAACACTTCATGTTGGAAAAATAGCTGCCTCTCCCTTGACTACTGCCTCTTCCTCTATTATTAGATTTCCTTCCTCTATTTGACCCTCCTCTATTTAAGGTTCCTTCTTGTTGTTTAGTGAGATTATTCTCTAATTGTCCTTAAGATTCAGAGCTTCTTCCTCCATAGCCACTTCTATGTCCCCTAGCATCTCTTCCTCTACCTCTTCCTCTTGAAGTATTGGAATCTTGTTTCTTCTTCAACTTATCCTCCACCTTGATAGAAATTTGGTGGCACTTCTGAACTTTATCTGGAGTCAAAAGACTCATCTCATCTTGAATGGTCCATTTGAGGCCATTAAGATACATTGTTACTTTCACTTTTTCATCTTCTGCTACTCTTGACCTCATACAAAGTCTTTGGAACTCTTCAGTGTATGAGTTAACATCTAGGTCCTTTTTCCTTAGACCTTGTCTTCTCTTATGAAACTAGATTTTGTAATCCTTACGGATGTAAGCTTCTTTTACTTTTTCTACCATAGCTCTCCATGAAGCTATAGGCTTCTTCCCATCCTTCTCTCTCTCATCTTGGATAAATTTCCACCAAGTGAGTGCAGATCCTCTCAACCTAGCCTTTGCAACCTTCTCCTTTTGAGCCTCAGTGATGCCATCACACTCAAAATGGTTTTCTAGGCCCTCTATCCAATCAAGGGCTACTTTTTGTTCCATTTTTCTACTGAAAATGGGAACTCCTTCCAATTCTTTTCCACTCATAGATTTTAGAGCTTTCAAGAATGGTTCTTGTTCACTGAGAGGGTCAGATTTAGGGACTTCATCTTCAATGGCAAGGCCTTGCTGCCTTTGCCTTTCCCTTCAACCTTATCTAACACTTCATCTGGCTTCACATCAACTTCAACAACTTTTTGCTCAAGTTGAGCCAACCTATCTTGGAGTAGTCTGTTCTCCACTTCTTGCTCATCTACCTTCTTAGCTAGTTAAGCCTTTGTCACCATTGTTTATTATCCAATGGATTCTATAGGTTGAAACATTAACCACAATCCTAATCAAACAAGCTCTGATACCAATCTGATAGAAGTAAACTTCTAGGGTGTGCTTGCACAATACCACAAGATAGGACTTCTTTTGTCCTAGTCCAATTTGGATTCTAATATTCTCTATAGGACCACTCTAGCCTCTAGGAACTGAGCCTAAGACTCTCCCTAACTCTTCCCTAAGATTTCAAATATTGTGCTTCACCTTGAAGGACTTCCACCATCAAATCTATATCACCATGCTCCACATTGGTTTCAAGGCTTTCAATGCCAAATCCTTGAAATCAACACCACACATGTTACAAGGGTCTTGTATATGTTTTCAAAGTTCACTCTACATCCTTGAAACTCCATTCCCATAACTCTTAAATCCCAATTTAGTCAAGTTCACAATTTGTCTTCAAACTATCCTATTAGGCCTAATGGTCCTATTGGCCCTATCCAGAGGGTTTTTCTAGATTAACTCTCAAAACTTTCTCACAACCTCCAAAACTAATTAGGGATCTAGATACCCTTTTGGGAGACATAAAATATTTTGAAGGTCTAAGGTTCCCAAGTTGTCCGTACAATAGTGTCCTAGAAAGTGGGGCTTTTAGGCCTATTTTGGCTCTCTATAAGCAACTCACTAATTTCTCTTCAAAAATATAACCAAATGGATTGGATAAGCTATGAGCTTGACACTAGGGACCTATGGGACTCTAAAAACACTAACTCCACTCTTGGTTTAGTTCTCCATTACACACCCTTGTCTCTGCAAATGGTTTTATCCTCACCATACCTCTAACCGGACTATCCTAACTCGCCTAAGGCATGGTTTTAAAAATAGCTAAACCCCTTCCTTGACCTCCTACATGTATATAAATAATTTACAAAGGCTCCCCTACAATATTCATCCAACCTTTGAATATTTCTACGGTTGAATCTCAAGTGGGAGCCATGAATGCAAAAACAGTCTAAAAGACACCAGCTGACTACCTAATTTACAATGATTTTCCTACAGCTTGAAGATTAACTCAAAATAACTAACACACTAAAAATAAAAGTCTTATATAACTCCACACCACATGAATCCACAAATAGATCTTGAGTTTTAGTCCATTAGATCACCATTAACAAGCAAAACAGTACACTATGAACTATATTCAGGGAATTCTCTTAATTTCTTGTTCACAAAAAATCTCCCCTCGATATTCAAGCCTCAAAGTTTCTTAGATGTCATTATCCACAATTCTATTCCATTTTAAATCAATTCCCACTCCTACATTTTTAAGGATCCTATGTTGTCGAGTTGCATGCAACATTTGCAATTTCTTGCAAATGTTGTCATGACAACTTTTGGCATCTTTTACATTTACTATGCCAACTAGAATATAGGGCCTCTACACTATGTAGTTTGATGAACTAATCCTATTTAATGACCTCAAATCATATTTTACATCCTTCATGGGTCTAGGACACATTTTTAATCCAAATCATCTAATAGAAGTAAACTTCTAGGGTGTGCTTGCACAATACCACAAGATAGGACTTCTGTTGTCCTTGTCCAATTAGGATCCTAATCTTCTCTATAGGACCACTCTAGCCTCTAGGAAGTGAGCCTAAGACTCTCCCTAACTCTTCCATAAGATTTCAACTATTGTGCTTCACCTTGAAGGACTTCCGCCATCAAATTTGTCTCACCATGCTCCACATTGGTTCCAAGGCTTTCAATGCCAAATCCTTGAAATCAACACCAAACATGTTACAATGGTCTTATATATGTTTTTAATGTTCACTGAACATCATTACAACTCCATTCCCATAACAAATCAATCCCAATTTATTTGAGTTCACAATTTGTCTTCAAACTATCCTATTAGGCCTAATGGTCCTATTAGCCCTATCCAGAGGGTTTTTCTGGATTAACTCTCAAAAATTCCTTGCAACCTCCAAAACTAATTAGGGATCCAGATACCCTTTTGGGAGACCTAAAATATTTTTAAGGTCTAAGGTTCCCAAGTGTTCCATAAAACACTGTCCTAGAAAGTAGGGCTTTTAGGCCTATTTTGGCTCTCTATAAGCAACTCACTGATTTCTCTTCAAAACTCTAACCAAAAGGATTGGATAAGATATGAGATAAAATTTAGGGACCTATGGGACTCTAAAAACACTAATTCCACTCTTGGTTCAGTTCTCCATTACACACCCTTGTCTCTGCAAATAGATTTATCCTCACCATACCTCTAACCAGACTGTCCTAGCCTCCCCAGGGCATGATTTTAAAAATAGCTAAACACCTTCCCTGAACTCCTACCTATATATACAAAATTTATAAAGGATCCCCTACAAGATTCCTCTGACATTTGAATATTTCTACAGTTGAATCTCAAGTGGGAGCCATGAATGCAAAAATAGTCTAAAAGACACCAGCAGACTACCTAATTTACAATGATTTTCCTACAGCTTGAAAATTAACTCAAAAGAACTAACATACTAAAAATAAAAGTATTAGATCACTCCACACTACATGAATCCACAATTGGATCTTGATTTTTAATCCATTAGATCACCATTAACAAGCAAAATAGTAGACTATGCACTGTATTCATAGAATTCTCTTTTCTTGTTCACAAAAACTCTCCCCTCAGGATTCGAGCCTCAGAGTGTCTTAGATTCCATTATCCACCATTCTAGGCCATTTTAAATCAATTCCCAATATTACATTTATGGGGATCCTATGTTGTCGAGTTGCATGCAACATTTGCAATTTCTTGCAAATGTTGTCATGACAACTTTTAGCATCTTTTACATTTACTATGCCAACTAGAATATAGGGCCCCTATGCTATGTAGTTAGATGAACTAACCCTATTTAATGACCTCAAAGAATATTTTATGTCCTTCATGGGTCTAGGACACATTTTGAACCCAAATCCTAACTTTAGACCAACTAGGCCTAAACTAACAAAAACAACTAACAATGACTAATTAGTGACCTTAATACTATCACTAACTCACCTAGTCCACATGACCTACTAATGCCTCAAAGAAAACACACATATATGACTTGGGTAATGTCAAATACAAGCCAAAAAAATTTAAGGCTTGAGGATTTCCTAGGTGCTCCTCCACCAATGTTCAGCGATTAGAACTTGTCGGCGTTTCAAACATTTCGAAGGTCCGAAATGCCAAAAAATTTGAATGCACGAGAAGCACTTGGGAAACATAAAACCCAACCCAGAAAAACCTATGAAAAAGGTTACAATAGAAACCTTAGGGAAAAAGACAAAACCACTGTATTTTGGACCACCATTTCATGTGGATTGTAGTCGTTTGATAGGGTCATTTTCACCTCAGACGAGGAGACAACCACCGGGTTTGCAGCTACATTAACCAGGCCTGATAGGACTAGTAAGGTGTAGTCTTCGGATCTTCCTACTGGTTGGGAGCATCTTACCAGGAACTCATCCCAGTCCATGTTCCTGATATCGGTGTCTGTAATTTCCATGTGTTTATTCCCAATCTTTGAAGGGGAGTGATTCCACATATATAAGTACTTAATTGGAGACATGGTTCATTTCTCAAGAATTCCTACGAGAAAAGTGAAAGTATCAGTGTTTTTTTGAAAAGGGAAACTATAAAAATAGGAAAAAAACTGATTAATCTAGGAAAATAGAAGCAGAAAATCTCTTTAAGTAGCTAGAAATGCAGATTTTGCACTTTCGTCCCTTTTGGGCTTTCAAATTCTGAAAACTGGGTCAGGGTTCGAAAGGGCTGAAACTATGAAAAGAAAAAGTTATTAGGAACCAATTTTTGGGCTTTTGAGGTGCAAAATTCCAAATAGATTCTCAGACTC
Organism: Thuja plicata; assembly: GCA_018584345.1. Classification (NCBI taxonomy): domain Eukaryota; kingdom Viridiplantae; phylum Streptophyta; class Pinopsida; order Cupressales; family Cupressaceae; genus Thuja; species Thuja plicata. Next base: position 410,744 of record MU225350.1, read on the forward strand.
CAAAATCCTGAGACCCGCAGATGGATGACCATGTTCAGCGATTTGAACTTGTCAGCGTTTCAGATGTTTCAGAGGTCCAAACTACCGAAAAGGCCGAATGCGCAAGAAGCACTTGGGTAACATAAAACCCAGCCTAGTTTTTGGCATTTCAGAGTCCAAAAACCCTGTGATAAAGGTCACGATAGAAAACCCTAGGGGACAAGACAAAACTAAAAAAACTAGAAAAAGAGAGGGAGTCTCCCCTGCAAGCCCGAAGGCACAAACCCTAAGGACTTGGGTGGGGAAGTGCACTAGACTAGACAAACACCAAAAACTCAAAACCCCTAACCTAAATAGTGAAGAAAGACAATTGAGTAGCGATAAAACCTACCTCTAAAGAGCTAGGAGTGGAGGGTGGAGGCAAGAGAAGCTGAAGGCGGTGAAGGCGCAGAGCAAGCAACCATGAGGAGCGGGGACAATGAAATGAAAAAGAGAAGGGAGAACTGAAGATGCAAGAGAGAAAATGTAAAGTTAAGTTCACTTAGGGCTTAAGCCTTTATATATCCTGAGGATGATGTAATCACCTTTTGGTGTTTCGGGGTCTAAAACACTGAAAGGTCCGAAGGTTCGGTCCTTCAACTTTTTTGTTGTTTTTGGAGGCTAAAAACACTGAAAGGGCCGAGCTTCATCCTTTCAACCATTTTAGAATTTTGGAGGACTCTAGGTCCTCTGAAATGCCGAAAGTGTGAAAAGGCCAAAAAATGTTTGGCTTGGCTCAACAGGCCCTTTCAGAGACCCACTTGCGAGAAACTGGGAAAGGGGGGACTCAAGTAAACCAAAAGACACAAAAAAGGGGGGTCCCCATTGTCAGAGGACCAAAATGAGGTGTGTGTTGTGGACCCACAACAGGACCGATCATTCTATTGTCAGATCCATAATTGGAAGAACTTTCCTTCAAGGACTAATCATTGTTGATGGATTGAACTATCATAATACAAATTGCTAACTATTAAATTACATTATTTAAAATTCTTTCCTTGTGTGGTTCAAAATAAGATTGACTCTCTCTCTCTCTCTCTCTCATGTTCTTTGGAATATTTTCATTTATTTTCTTTCTACTTTCTATCACTCATAGATAGCTTAGTTTAATTTATTCTTAATTAGTTGTCAGACTTGATCCTTTCTAGTTTCTTCCTCTGTACTATGTATAGGATGCACGTGCATGTGTTGGCATCCCAATTTTTTGTAGTCCGAGAGAGAGAGAGAGAGAGAGAGAGAGAGAGAGAGAGAGAGAGAGAGAGAGAGAGAGAGAGAGAGAGAGAGAGAGAGAGAGAGGAATCCCAAGATTTCTCTCTACCTCTTCCTTCAAACCTTACACATTAAATAGAAATAAAAATGCAGGGGTTTCTTGATGAAGAAACCTAACATAGTCAATCCCCCACATTTGTGTTTCCAACTCCATTGAAAGCCAAGATAGACACATAATGAATAACTGATAAATGATAGTAGATAAACAAGAAATTTTTTAAGATATGATTATATGCCAATCAAATGAGATTATATGAGTGTGAAACAACTCCCCTTTGAGACCAACAAGCCAAAGACCACTAGGATAAAGGTGATATCAAGAAAGTGAGTGTTGAAAGTGGTAGAGAAGAAATATAATATGGCCAAAGAGCTCTTTAAACTATCCAATATGATGAGGAGGTGCTAAGAGAGTAGCCAATATATCCAAGAGAGTCTCAAGAGCCAATATCAAGTTCAAATCACCAATAAGAAGTTATTCAGAGGAGATAATGATGCATTCTAAGGAGATAAGATATTGAGGCATGTCAATATAGCTATATGTTTCTATTAAATGTCACCCCACAAGAGGTAACACATGATATCCACAACACTAATAAAAGGAAGTAGAGATAGGGAGATCCAATTATTTGACATCAGAAACCATAAGAGTAAAATGATTTTTATTTTTATATATGAATGCATATGGGTATCTCATAAGGGCCAAAGTCCTCAAATATAAAGAAGAGTGCATGAAGAAAAATAAAAATAAAAATTTATGTCAATTTAGAAGAAGAACTAAATGCCCCCAACACTTTGTATCACCCTAGAATGTTGAAATTCAATGTACAACAAATAGAACAATAAGATAACAAATGGAGGAATTGTATGATATATCACACTCTGTCTCCAAATACTAACTGAGTATCTTAGGTACTACAAAGGGGCACAATATTAAATGAGAAGCATGAAAGAAGACAAGTAGGAACACTCTAATCTATACATGCAAAAGCAATAACTATCTCACATATCCTTCAGTAATGATTGTCATCTTCCTATTATTTTATCATATGGGGAGGGAGGAGCCAAGATTGAAGTGGAACAACTACAATGGCAGCCCCATAAACCTCATCAATAGCTAAAGAAAAGGATGAAACTACCTTGACATTCTAGACCAAAATCTCAAATGAGTCAAGTGTGATGGATCATGTAAATATTTTTGGTATAACTTGTCTATTTACATTCCTTTTGCACAATCTTTGAGAGGTAGACAGACTAGATGGTGCAGGAGCACCTAGACATCACAACATTGTAGGAGATCCTGTGGGATATTTTAAATGTAATATGTAAATCCATATGTTTGGATTTTATATTCTATGTAATAGAATAAAATGTAATGCCTAAGGGCAAATAAAAATGTGAAAGTGTCATTTAGTTGTCATTTGAGGCCTAGTTGTCAAAAGTTCAAAATTATGTAAAAGAGCCAAGAAAAGGCTAAAATAGATGTATTTAGTCATTTGAGGATTCATATGATGTGTTTGAATGGTTTTTATAAAGCAATGAATTCATTTGTGAAAAAGTGTAAAAGTTGTCAACTTGACAACAAAATGTTATCAAGCAAAGTTGCAAAAATGCAACAAAAAGTTGCAAAAGAGGTTAAAAGTTGGTTATGAGTGGTTGAAGGGACAAGAAACTATATTAATCCTTGATTGTATGATCCAAACACAGTTGGAAAATTTATTGGAAGGAAGAAAGTCATTTTGGTAAGATTTGGCATTCATCTATTTGTGTTTTGATTGGTTTTTGAGAATAACAGTGTTGTTCCCAGGATTTGTACGAGCTTGTACAGCCTGGGAATAATGTATTATTGGCATGTAAAGTTAGTAAAATGGATAATCTTTCATTTCCTTCTATTTTGGATTGATTTCGTTAAGTATTTTGAAAGATATGAATGTTTTGGTAAAAATAGTTTGAAGCCCTCATGAAAGAGGCTGTTTGGGAAGGGTCTGAGTTTTCTCACAAATGAACTATTGGAAAAATATAAAAGTTACATATTATTGAAGGGGATTCAGGTATCTTTAAAATTAATTTGATTTGGGATTTAATGGATGAGTATGGAGTAATAAACTTGATGCCCTAGATGGATGTGTGAGGATGTTTTCTCTGTTTTATGATAGTAAACATTGGTCTTGGTACAGAGACTGTAACTTTTTATTGAACTGTTGGATCGTGTTCAGTTTGAAATATGTTTTGAAAAACCTAGTTATCTAAATGTTCACTGGAGAGATTTGATAAATATTTTCTGGAATGAAACTTATACATAACAGAGTATAGGGTTGTCCAAACTGTCAAAACTGGGACAGTCATAAAGAATGAAAAGAATGGAACCCTTGTTTGTTTAGTTGATTCTTGGCACTTGAACAATGGTTTTTGGATGAACTATGAAATTTCATTATTGATCTCTTATTGTGGTATATTGAGAATAGGTTAATGGAGAATAACTAATGATTCGTCGACCATATGACCATGCTAATAGTTGTGAATCAGATTATTGACTTTGGATTTGTGATGTCTTTAAAATGTTGAGTTTTGTTGATGATTACATGAGGAGATTGGATATTATGTTCAGTTTAATGAAAGAATTGGATTTGGATCAGCATGATCCTAGAGATATATTGGTTTTTTAGATGCTCGGCATCAATTGGTATCAGAGCCCAGCAAAAGATCTGGGTTGGTTGTTTGTGGGTTGTGTACTTGTTTTGGTTGCAGGGTTATTATCCATCAAAGTTGTAGTAAGGAAGTCTATGAAGGTGTGTGTGGAAGACCTAAGAAGGGGTCTTGATATTGTCTCTATCAAGATGAAGTTGGGTAGAAGGTGCAAAGAGAGAAACCACTAAGAGAGGGTGGTAGTGCATCTTCCAGGGTCTTGGATGGGTAAGATGGCAGTATGTTGGTAGTTGTGTAGCAGCAAGAGGTGTGGTGGATTTTATGGAACCTTTGAGTTACAGCCATTGATGCTCCACTGATAGGGGCATTAGAGAAGATGATGAGAAGGATAGTCCTATGTCCTTGAAGACAAATTTTCTGAGGAAAGAGGTAAATTTTAGGCAAAGATGAAGATAGAGACAAAGGCATCAAGGGAAATGATGTGTTGTTGGTTTCTTTTCCCAAGAGACTTGGAAAGATTTCAAGGTTGGCAGTATGGTGCAAGAGCACCTAGACATCACAACATTGTAGGAGATCCTGAGGGATATTTTAAATGTAATATTTTAATCCATATGTTTGTATTTTATATTCTATGTAATAGAATCAAATGTAATGCCTAAGGGCAAATAAAAATGTGAAAGTGTCATTTAGTTGTCATTTGAGGCCTAGTTGTCAAAAGTTCAAAATGATGTAAAAGAGCCAAGAAAAGGCTAAAATAGATGTATTTAGTCTTTTGAGGAGTCATATGATGTGTTTGAATGATTTTTATAAAGCCATGAAGTCATTTGTGAAAAAGTGTAAAAGTTGTCAACTTGACAACAAAATGTTTTCAAGCAAAGTTGCAAAAGAGGTTAAAAGTTGGTTATGAGTGGTTGAAGGAACAATAAACTATATTAAGCCTTGATTTTATGATCCAAACATAGTTGGAAAATTTATTGGAAGGAAGAAATTCATTTTGGTAAGATTTGGTATTCATCTATTTGTGTTTTGATTGGTTTTCGAGAATAACAGTGTTGTTCCCAGGAATTGTACAGGCTTGTAAAGCCTAGGAATAATGTATTATTGGAATTTAAATTTAGTAAAATGAATAATCTTTCATTTCCTTCTAGTTTGGATTTATTTTGTTAATTATTTTGAAAGATATGAATGTTTTGGTAAAAACAGTTTGAAACCCTCATGGAAGAGGCTGTTTGGGAAGGGTCTGAGTTTTCTCACAAATGAACTATTGGAAAAATATAAAAGTTACATATTATTGAATGGGATTCAGATATATTTAAAATTAATTTTATTTGGGATTTAATGGGTGAGTATGGAGTAATAAACTTGATTCCTTAGATGGATGTGTGTGGATGTTTTCTCTGTTTTATGATAGTAAACATTGGTCTCGGTACAAAGACTATAACTTTTTATTGAACCGTTGGATCATGTTCAGTTTGGAATATGTTTTGAAAAACCTAGTTATCTAAATGTTCACTAGAGAGATTTTCAAAATATTGTCTGGAATGAATGTTATACATAATAGAGTATAGGGTTGTTCAAACTGTCAAAACTGGGACAGTCATAAAGAATGAAAAGAATGGAACCCTTGTTTGTTTAGTTGATTATTGGCACTTGAACAATGGTTGTTGGATGAAATATGAAAATTCATTATTGATCTCTTATTATGGTATATTGAGAATAGGTTAATGGAGAAGAACTAATGATTAGTTTACCATATGACCATGCTAATAGTTGTGAATCAGATTATTGACTTTGGATTTGTGATGTCTTTAAAATGTTGAGTTTTGTAGATGATTACATGAGGAGATTGGATATTATGTTCATTTTAATGAAAGAATTGGATTTGGATCAGCATGATCCTAGAGATATATTGGTTTTTTAGATGCTCTGCATCACTAGAAGTGCTACAACTACAATCAAGAAGGAACCTGTTTCACCTAAGAAACCTACCCATGTGACAACAAACGCAAAATTGGTAAAGAACAAAAACAATACTACCTATGATGGTAAGAGAGTGAAGAGAATGCCTAAAATAAATTATCAAGGTATTGATGAAGATAAATATATTTCTACAAATTTTGATGATGTAGTGAAAAAGGTTAGATCATAAAGTGTTATGGTAGTAAGAGTTGTTGACGATTAGCCCGCAGAGAAGAAACAAAGGACATACATTGGTAAGCCACATTTATTTGTTAATGATATTATTAAGAACATGACTATTTATGGGATATCAATTCAAGTAAAAAGATACTACAACAAATATGATGAAGATGATAAGAAGAGAATTGAACATGGAATGATAGAATATCTGAACAAGTACAATACATATTTCATAGAGATAAAAGGTGAAATACCTAATGAATTGTATAACAAACTTGATGGAAGAAGAATTAATGCTTTGGAAAAGGACAAGGAGATAAGGGAAAATGCATTGCTTGAACTTAGTCCTATATTTTCTATTGAAAAAATTCATAAGATCCTTGATTTGGCAAAGATGGAATTTTGAAGAAAAAACAAGAACAAACAAGCTGATGATAGGAAGGATTGATGAGGTATATGAGCAGACATAAAAAATTATGACTAAAGTACTCATTGCAAACACCATCATTGCAATTCAGAAGAAGAATGATAGTAAGACCAATGTTGAGAAGGATTATTTTATAGTTGATACATCTATCCAAAGGGAAGAAGATGAACCCGATGCATATATTAGAGGATTTCCTCTTAATTTTACTATGTAACATTCTATAGAGGATATAGATTTGACTAAGACAACAGATGATTGTGAGATGAAGAATATTGATGTCATTGACATTGACCAAAAAATAAATGATGTAATCATTGATATCAATATGACTCAGAAGGATAAGGAAGAAGAGGTGCATAAAATGAGAGATGAAAGTCAAATTGATGATACTACTACACCCATTGTTACAGTAAAAATTGAAGAAGAGGTAAGAGAAACTATATTAGTTGAAGATGAAGACCTTGATGATGAAAAGAGTATGATGTTAATACAAAGTCCTATTCAATTGAATGTGTTGAGCCCTAAAGAACTTATGAGTATTGCTACTTTAGCATAGACAAGGGAGAGGAAACAAATTCTAAAGTCACATAAAAAGGATAGTGAATTACTCTCATTGACTTTGTGAGAAAGATAATTCTTACACATGTAGTGAACCAAAATGAATCTGCATCTATTCAAGTGTAAATTTTGTTGAAGGAAGCTAATAACCCCCTTTGAATCAGTAGAACAATCTGGATTAATTAAATCTCAAGTGAGTATGTGGATCAAAGACTTGGTAAGCTTATGGATGAAGTGATCACTAATAAAATTCATTGAGTATAGACATTTAGAGTATCAAGGATGCATTGATAGAGGGAAGAAGAGTATACAAAGGATGCATAGACTACACAACTTTTATCTCTAATGTTGATAAAGTGATTAAGGGGTCCGAAGTCAAGTTAGCTGAATTGACAAAATTATTTGACCCCTTGCAGAAATTAGCCTTAGTTTATGAAGAATAAGTGACAAGAATTCATGATAATTTCAAGACACTCGTTACAGAGAAAGAGAGAGTAAAAGGAAGGATTGAACAACTTAGGAGCCTCATTTTTCCTAAACTTGATATTATGACTCGCAACTTGAAGGAAGAAGAACCAACATATAAGATGCCTGAGACTAAAGATTTGATATCTACCGAGGAATAAAATTATTCTCTATGTGTAAATATTATGATCATGGAGAGCTTGAAGAAAAATTGGGATAATATTATGTAGCTCTCAAGAGCAATTTCTCTGAGATTTTCAAATTGTTGTACATATGATAGAACACCTTGTATAGATTTGGGATTTTGGTAGGCAATTTTGGAGTAGTTACTATCCTTTTCTATTGATGTCAAAGGGGGAGAGATAAGCTATAAAAATGACATATCTAGATTAGGGGGAGCTAAATTTTTGTTTGGAGAGATAACGATTAAACTTTTTGGAGTTTGGCATTTTTGTCACTTAGTCATTTTTTCACTAAGTGTTGCCATCAATGCCAAAGGGGAAGATTATTGGAAAGAGAAACTAATTGAGATATTGTATGTTTTCATTGATGGAAACTACACATATTGTAGATGATTAGTTAACACAAGTTTGTGATACTGAAGGATAGAATGGAAAATTGGCTAAGTCCAGAATTATTGGCACAGTGATACAATTTTGGTATTATGATCGCTACAAACACATGTGATAGGATTTTGATGTGCGATTAGAGGAGATGATTCACATGACATATAAACATCCATGTTTATGATTTCAAAGTTTGATGTTAATATTTGATGGATTTATGATTTTTTGAGTATCGGGTTTATAGGCCAAGGACAGAGATAGAGATAGAGACAATTGATCATTAGATCATGCAGCGATCCTATTGGATAAATGGTATAATCAATTTGATCGATAGAGGAGTTAGAACCAACATGGTATATGGTGTACACATTATGATTTGGGTTATCATGGAGATTTGATAAGGTATTTGGTCGACACACTACATGCTAATCATTTTGTTCTTATGGCCGACAATGTTAAGAAATAGTTGATATATAAGATTGAGTTTTCGATATGGATCATATGATAGTGATAGAGATTGTGATGTAAAGGTTGAGGAATGCAATATAATACTAAAGGAACATCATTCAGAGTTTTTCTATTTAGTTGATCAGTTGTACACTTCATTGGAATTGTATTAGCATACTTGATATTGTTTGTCAATCCATGACTGGGACAGTGAGCCTTATTGGTGGTTTTTTAATTGAATAGTAAGGTCTAGGATGCAAACCTAAATGAATGTGCATTCCTCTCTTATGTAATATCACCCTTAACCGGGCACTTTATTTCTCTGTAAGTAAAACATATTGTGGGTTCCACCCCTGACGTGGTTTTCCCCTAACACGGTTTCCATCATAAAAATTATAATGTTATGATGTTATAGTTGTTATGTTATGCTTTACTTTAGCTGTATTCATTTCATTGATATGAAAATTATTATTGAATGTTAAATCTATTGGAACCCTGATTCACCACCCTCTCAATGTTCTTCAATCCTAACAACAAGTTCAACCATAAAGGAGGGATAAGACAAAGGAATGAAAATGGGAGAGAAAGAATGCACTACAAAATTCTAAGAAAGTGTTGACAAGACTTTGTGACCGGGTCCGCCAACATATGTAAGTTGTCACAGGGTACTGGGGTACCAGCCAACTTCTCCTATAAAGGTTTTCTGAGGAATAAATCCTTCGAGCCTTCAAGCACGTGAGAGTTGGGTCTCTATAGTGCAGGGGCTCAGTTGGGAGTGTGACTATTTTGTTCGGGGGGATAGCTGGTTTTCTTGGCTCATCTTATCTGGGGGTTTTGTTAGGTCAGGGTTTCCTGCAAGCATGCAGTAACTTACCAAATAAACTTCAAAAGATAGGCCAAGGTTAGAAGTATTCATTCTATCTATAGTTGTGTGAATACATTTAAAACATCAACCATGCTCTAACATACTACACTAAAATACTGAATGCGCACATAACCATCAGTTCATAAATATTCAATAGAGAGGGGAAAAGAAGGTCATTAATCTACTTAAAATATTAGAGCAAGGGACATTAGAAACATACAGCACAAAAGAACATTAATCAGAGATTAGAACGCTAACAACATCTTTTCCAGAACTCTTCTTTCTTCATTAACAGGTTTTCCAGCGTGCACTAGTGTGTACAATAATGGCTCCAAGGGAGTATCTATCTACTGAGAACTTCTAAGAACTAAGGAGCATTGAGCTCTGAAACTACTAGAAATGAAATACTGAAATTCTATAGCTATGAACTGCAAAATCATCAATTTTGTTGACCCTTGGAATGAGGTCAGACTTATTATTTATACACAAATTTTCCCTAAAACTAACCTAACATAACTTTACACTCAACAATAAAATAATATTTCTGGTGGTCGGTACTACCTGCACCATGTTACAACAACCTCGAGAAGAATAGAGGTCTGACATGTCAGAAGAATGAGACAAGAAAAGAGGTATGGAAGAATCGGCCTCGAGAAGAGAACTAGAGGGAGAATAGAAGAAATTTGATCCCCCAAGGATCGAGGCTAGATGCCTCATCAATGTAAAAGTGGCTCGTTGTCTTCGATGCACTAGGTGTTATGCTAGAGCAGTGCCTTAGGAAGACCACCTGCCAGAACCATGCCTCGAGCTAACATGACTTGTTGGGGCCACCTACTTTCTAACACCCTTATTAACTATTTGATAATGACCAGTCGACTCTGGGGAACCTGGACACGGGTCATCAAAAGAATGCAAAATTGTAGATTCAGAACTTCAAGATCTAGGAGCTTACACTCCAAAAATAATGAATACAAAATGTGCTTTGTTGGTGAAGATCTCCAAACTCCAAAGAACCTTATTGTTCTTTGCTATCTTTGAATGTTTCTAGGAGTTGGGCGATCCCATCCTCATCAATGTCCCTGAGGCTGACCTAGTGGTACTTGGCTACCTCCACATGTTAACCCAGATCCAGAGTTTTTGGTTTGAATTCAGTGGCCATCTTTACAGTGTCATGGCCCCAGAGCACCATTAGAGATATATGGGAGATTTCTGCTTTGTCAATCCCTTCCAGGGACTGGTATCGAGCTTCCATTAGCTCATCAAATTTCCCTATGACATACTCCTCCAAAGTACATGTCTCAGTACTAAAGGGATCAACTCCTCAAACCCTTGTAATGAATGCCTTGTATAAATTTAAAGAATAATCTATCTCCAGAACCTTGTCTCGCAGGGCCCCTACCAGTTGCTTGGTTATCTCCAATGTGAGATCGAGTCTGGAGTGCTAGTTCCGGACAAAATCAAAGGACTCCTCTCCCAAAATTCTAGCTTCGGAGACAATTTTCTCCCCAATGCTCATGAGTTATCCTAACTCACTTACCCAAGCCTCGTATTTCTTCACCTCTCCCTCCAAGATGGTAATGGTAGTTTTAGCCTGATGCAACACATTCTTGACTGCATATAGGTCAGGGAGTGTGGTCACTAGGAAACATCAGATGTTCCCTACTTGTTCTACTACCCAATAATCAACTACTTGAGCTTTCCTTTTCATACTCATAAGCGTGTCAATGTCACCCTATGGGAGTGGTGCTCTGGATGAGGAAGCTTCCAGAGAAATTGCATTGATGAGTTGGGAAATTTCTATTAGAAGCCTGACAAGATTTACGTTCTCTTTTTCTACCTTGAACTTCTGGGCTTCCTTTTCATAGTGGGATTCTACCACCTTGGCTACTTCTTTTAGCAGGTCCAACTTACCCTACTTTCCCCTCTTCCAAAAATATATCTTCGTGATTGCATAATATTCAGCCTTTGTCATCACCTCATCTGCATCTGGGGAGGGTGTTGCGACTACCGCAACTGTATCTCTACCCAGCCCAGTCCGGAGGGTATGGAATGTCTGGGCTTTCTTTGCCTTGGCGGGATTTTTTTCTTGTGCTATCATCTCTTCCAAAGAGATATGGGCCTTGGCCGACGCTAGAGCTTTCCTTTTTCTTGAATCCACCAACCATTGTGGTGGTAGGGGTAGCCTTACTGCTAGAGTTTGATCCTATGAATCCCCTCTAGGGTTCTGTTGCATGTCCCCAATATTTTGAGCCTCTTTGGAATCTTTTCCTATATCCCTGGGTCCACCGGCATCAGGAAACTTAGTGGCATTGGTATCATTCACCCCAGTGTCCATGTCTCTAGCGGCATTAGGCTCAGCATTTGTATTCCCAGGGTTCTGTCCCTTATCTTTTTGTCATTGTTGTTGTCCTTCAGCCTTGTCTACCGGGATGTTCTCTCTTGTTGGAATATCCTTAGGAGGTGGATGAGGTATCTAGCTAAATTTTTCTTGTGCGCCCACTCAGATCACCTCACCAAATGTTACCTTCTTTGGAGGCAGCGTCTGGAGCATGGCGGCTGAGGTTATGGTTGTTCCCATAGGTCCAGTTCCCTTGGTCGATGTCAATTGCTCATCATGTATCTGCCTATCCTCTGTGGTGCTTGCAACCTATATCTCTGGGATGTCAAAGATGTTCATCTATTCAGGATCCTTTTCTAGTTCTACCCAGACTTCCTGCTCTTGGGCAGCTTCTTTCTTCAGGGTTTTCTTCTCAAGAGGGGTCACCACTTCCTCTTGGGAAGCTATTTCTTCTACTGCCTTCCTGATATCCCAAATAGGTCATCAAAATCATCAAGTGGAGGGGAGGTCTCTGGGGGATCTTTGGGTTGATTTTCCAGCTCTGAAGAGTCTCAGGAGACAATCTGTATTTCAAGGATGCTAGGCATCCCTAGCTCTGGCTCCACCTTTGGCTAAGGATCAGTTGTCTTTCTCTTTTTCCTCCTTGTTACCAATGGGGGCCCTATATCCAACATGGTTTCCCACTCTTCCTCTGCCCTAGTCCCTATTGCTTGGACCATTAATGTTGCAAATGAAGGCGAAGTGGGAGGGTGGACAGGTCCGGTCATAATGGTCGAGGTGGCCAACCGGGTGATCAATTTTTCTTTCATTTTCTGGGAGGCTACCAACATTTTTTGCATTTTCTCCACTATGGGAGCAGCTATCAGGACTTGAGATGGGGTCCCTACTTTCCTCTTTCCTATGTCCTTGCCCTGCGAGGAGGTTCCAACCCTGGAAGTTGAACTCCGCACAAACATACCAACTTTATGTTTGCTTCTTGGGCATGCCTTCTTTAAATATGCATGACTGCACTCGATCATGTCATGGGTGAGGTCCTCTATTATTGGACCCTCCTATGCATCCCATTCTACTAGAGGGAGGGCCATTTTATCTACTCCTTTTTCTTTTTATTTTGGGTCTACTATGGATCCAGTATCTAAAAAGTCATCCGGGAGCTTTCAAAGCTTGAGCCTCTTCATCATCCCCATTGTCATCCGGATGAAATGTTGGTTCTGGACTTTTAAGACATCCTAATAGTCTTCCTAGAAATCTTTCATGTGATACTCATGGGGCTTTGATGCCTAGGGAAGTGTCATCGATACTTTTCCTAGCGGATCAAAATTCTTCCACTCTAGATAAAACTTCGTCAGCCCTAGACTTTAGAGTACATTATCTGCCTCTTTTTCTGTGGCTAGACTGCAAGATTAGTTCCCACAAGTGATTGGGAATGGGACATTCATCACCTTCTTCACTATGAAGAGGGCATGTAGGTCCAGGATCTGCCTGCAATATTCTATAAGAATTATTTTATCCCTACAATGTTTGGGAAATAAATAGGGTTTCCTAGAGAATTCGGTCACCCGAATGTATCTATCTTGTTGAAATTGAATATAATTAATGACCATAAGTTCTAACCAATTCAATTGCCTCTTTGGAGAGATGGTATTTGGCATCTCAAGTAGGTGTGAGGAGGTTGTAGTAGATGAAGGCATCATTAACTCAGCAGAAGCTGAGGAAACTAGCCTCCCATTGGATTTGTGGGATTTAATCCCAGGGAGCATTCTGGCCCAGGCCAATCCTAAGTACACCCGCTGTTAGTAACCCATTTTTGATGGGGTGTTTTTGTGCCAGAGCCCACAAAAAAAATGATGTCATGTAGAATTTGGAGGACTTGGTGACCTAGAGAATTTGGGAGTCCACATGATTTGCAATGATGGTGGCCTAATCAAAGTTTTTCTTGCCAGATGCGATGCCCAATAAGAAATAGTACATCCATGCTAAGAATTCTCGGTCATGGGGCTATCCAAAGACCCTACATAGTGCAATAATCCTCATTTGTATGCTTTCTTTGAATTCAGTCTGGGGGGTTTCAAGCTTCATCTTCTTGAAGTATTTCCTTGGCACCTTAAGCCATTTGTTGTTGAGGTACTGCCATGCCATGTGTTCCAATTTCTAAAATTATTCCAAGGCAGAAGCCCAGGTGAGAATGGTCACATCATCAAGTTGGGGAATTTCCAGTCCTGCCTGAAAAGTTGTGGTGTCTAGTGACACCATAGGCATTGGATATCTAGTGTGGACTAGGGCGGCAAGCATGATGGCCTGGACAGCTATATTATAGTGTCCTGCCAGAGTGAGAATGAGCTCCAGAGATTGCACAGAGTAGGGGAAGAAAGCATCCTTGAGGATCTTAGAATTTCCCACATTAATGGCCAATGGATCTCTGATCATTCATTGTATGAACATCATCTTTACTAGGGCCTGCATTTTAGCCCACATTCTGACATTGGTGTCGATGATCAGCTGAAGTTTGGAATCAATCTTTGATCCTGCAATGGTGTCTCCCTTCAAATACGTCATTTTAAACAAGAGTTTTTCTAGGGCCTTCTTGGCCTTGGTCCTGACAGCTACCCAGGTGGCAGCAGTGGTTGGGAGATCTAGACTCCTAGGTGGAGATGATGTAGAAGCTTCCGACATGATTGATGAGTGGTATTTTGGCAACCTACAAGGAAAGATGACTATCAGTTATTCATATAAAAAAATCATTAGTCTAGATTCCAGAGATCTTACCATCACATCACATCTGTGCCTAAAATAATTGTTAGCTCATGTCAAACCCCGAAAAGATGTACATGTAATAAAAAAGACTTAAGAATTTGATCTCTTTCCGAGTCTATGGGGATTCCAGCACATGTGATAAAAATAAATGAGGAGAAAATGAAGGCTTGGGACCCAGAGTCTGAAAAAATAACCATTACTGATGTGACTAGAAATGAGCAGCACTAGGCTGACATGGGAAAGTCCCATGGCTATGAAATAATGGGAGTAATGGAATTTACGCTGACAACTGTCCAAACACGCGAGGAAATGAATGCCACTTGGGCTAGACTTGAATGCATGCATGGGGACTTAATCTTTCCTTAAGACTGACTTTACAAAGGAGAGATAAAACTGCCATGGCCAAACCAGCAAGGTGTCGAGTTCAAACCAGGCAGCCATCTTTCTCAGACGAGCTCCACATTTGGGGTTTCTGACGCACGGAGTGCAATGAGCTCACCACTAGGAGAATGTAGAATATGCAATAAATGTATAGAGCTAAAGCACAGGTGAGGGCTGAAGCATGACTTGCAAACTGGCCTAAAACAGACATATATATAGACACAAACATAAATTTACACAATGTACAATGCATACAAAGACTTAGAGAGGTATTTACACGGAAACCTACTAAAATATACAATGCTTTTACACCTAAATTACAACTACACAGAGGGTGGACAACCCTCTGGCAGAGCCAACCCGCCAATGGGGGGTGACAGAAAACAAAACCAAGGATGAAAGTGAAAGAAAAACAAAAAGAAAACCAGACAAAACAAGTGAGAACCAAAAGAAAAGAAACCAGAGAGGGAAAATCCGAAGGCCTACCTAGAAACACAGGGAATGCAGGAAAGATGAGCATGGGAGGCACTCTACACAAATTAACCTTCAAACCACCGCGAGCAACACTGCAAATCACTTATTTCGTCATTGTTAATTACCAAAGCAATCTGCACTTAATCACTTCAAATTCTCCTTAATCGCTTTGTTAATCACTCTAAAAGTTTTAATCATGGTAAATGTGAAAATGACAGGTAACTTCTATTTAAACCCTTAGGGTAAAAATGTATTGCATTCTTTCCACAAACTCTGGGAGACGAAAACCTCTGGACTCTGGGCCTGATGATTACATGCAGCCACACCTTCTAACAAAAGAAGATATGATGGCAGAGAATCCTGAAGTCCAAAATCTGGCTCTCAAAAGAATAAATAAAGCTTTGGGACCAGGTCCCAGAGACACAAGAAGACAAAAACAAAATAAAGACAACCCTCACAAAAGCAAATCCTGGAGGGAAAACAAAGAAAATAAGGAAAAGAGAAAAAAAGAAAAAGCAGCAAAAAAAAAGGGGGGACCCAACATTTTTCCTACAAATTGTAGGGATAGGTATGCAGGGCATAACAAATGGCGACAATCTAGGATGAATACCTTAGTGCATTTCATAACTTTAGAATCTCTGGTTAGCAAAACTGGAATTAACCTTTACCTGGAGCATTCTTCTTGCAAAGTGTGAGGCGTTTGAGAAAATCAGACTCATCATTGATTCAATCTTTTGGTCTTTTGTCAGCTGTGAAGTGTGTGCTTTGAAAGAAAACCAAACTGATGACCTCCAGGAGAAGTGGAGAGGAGGAACTAAGAAAATCAAACCAAATTCATCATATCTTGCATGTTTCCCCTGGATACCAGAATTCTCTATTCTTTAGTTCTTTTCTTTTCTTTTCCTTTTATTTTTTGCATGGAAAGGCAGTACTTCTTTCACCATGAACCTTAAGCTTAGCTAAGTTTAATGGCAGTACTTTTTTTAGCTTGCCATCCCCTTTTAAATTACCAAATAGGAGAGAATGTTCTGAACCCAGGATATATTAATGATTTTCAAACTTGGTTAATCAGCCAGTGCAAATGATCTTCCCTCAAGGTGTCTGATTACTTGCTTCTTGAATTTTCTTTTAACTGATGTCTAGACTGTCAAGATATGAATATGATGAAGATTACCCATAACCTTTTACTGTACTTACAAAATAACTCCAGAGCATGGAAAAATTCCACCATGCTAACAATAGATTCCAAATTCACTGGAATGTACAAGGTATCATTCCAAAGAATAGATGTTATGCGAAGCATATCGGTCTAGAAAATGAAGGCAACATGCTAGGAACCTGGAAAACAAAAGAAAAAAAAAATCCAAAAACAAAAAAGGAAAACATGAAAAAGAAGGGCAGTCCCGGAGGATGGCCAAAAAACTATTTACAAGGCACTCCAAACAGAGCATTAAGAAAGAAATTTACAAGTAGAAAATATACATATGGTACAACTTTAGACAAACTCATCACCTACCTCACTCAAAATAGTGCTTAAGAAACTGCCCATTGACAGGAAATGGGATAGCTTCTTTGGTCATAGTGGTGAGGTGATAAGTATTTTCCCCATAGATCTCAGCTATCAGATATGGTCCAAGCTAGAGCCACTAGAACTTAGTGTGCTTTCCCTTCTTTTCCTGGGCTTTGTTCCACAAGAGAACCAAGTCCAAAATTTGAAAGGCCTTGTACTGGGCTCTTTGGTCAAACTATCATTTTACTACTACTTGGTGATGTGCAAAATGTTCAAGGGCTGCATCTTTTTGTTCTTGCATTTTCACCAGGTTCAAAAGCCAAAATTCCACAATGTTGTCTCGGTTGCTGAATTCCTACATAAACTGTAAAACTGGGATCTGTAAGTTGATGGGGAATACTGGATTCTAGCCATAAACTAGATGGAATGGGGATGTCCCCAGGGCTGCCTTTATTCAGATTCAATCCACCCAGAGAGAAAATCTAAGCTTTTGGTGCCAGTCCTAGGGGTTATATTCTAACAAATGTTTGATCACCTCAAGTATATTTTTGTTAGTAGATTCAACAACACCATTATCCTGGGGGTAGTAGTTGCTAGAGAACTTTAGGGTGATCTTTATGTCATAGGTCCATTCAAGTAATTGTGCTGAAGAAAATGTCAAACCATTGTCACATACTATAGCAAATCACATGACGATGTTTTCTTCCAGGAATTTTATAAGTACGTCTGTCGTGTTGTTTTTACAAGGAATCACTTCAGACCACCAGGTGCAGTAATCGATAGCAGTCAAAATGTACCGGTGGTTGGTAGATGAGTTGGGGTTGATTTCCCTGATAAAGTCAAATTCTCATTGGGCGAAGGGTCTCGCTTCAAAGACTGGCTGTAAAGGCATGTCCGGGTTCCACTCACGATGTGACGTTGTTTGACAAGTATGGCATCTCCTAACGTGAGTGTAGACATCTTTAAAGATACATGGCCAATAGTATCCAGCCCAGAGGATCTGATGGGCAGTGGCATCAGCTGAGCCATGTCTAGTTCCAAACTACCCATGGAATTCCTCATTCATCTTCACAACCTGGTCCCTATCTATGCACTGAAGGTATACCCCTTCATAATTTCTACAAAAAAGTGTTCCATTTTTTTTATCATGAAGTGTGCGCTTTTCAGTAGCAGGGCATGACATTTTCTTGGGAGTAGCCCCTTCAGACATCTATTGTTCAACAATAAGTATACCAGGTCGGTATACCACAAATCTTGAGTGATGGACTCCACTATATAAGTTTGGCACTTGATGTTGGGAGTCTCTTATGCCATCACTCTACATAGTCCCTAGCCTCAGACTATCTTCATGGGTTGCATTTCCAAATCATACTCCTGAAGGATGGCAATCCATTTCCACCGTCATTCACCCAATTCACTATGCAGGAGCAGAGACTTAATAGCTTGGTCTGGGATGATAGCGTACACTTTTCTCTGGAGAATGTAATGTTGGAATTTCTTCATGACACAGACAAGAGTAAAGGCTTGCTTTTCCAAAGGTGAATATTGGACTTCATTCTTGAAAGGGGGGCTCATAAAAGCTATTGGTTGTTCTTCCCCTTCGACCTTCTGGGTCAAAACTATCATGATAGAATGTAGAAAAGCAAAGGAGTATATGTGAAAAGGGAGGGAGTAGTCCAGACTAGCCAAGACTGGTGCCTCCACAATTGTTTGTGTTGGAGATTTGATTCTGGACAGTTGATTGATTTTATGTTTGTCATTGATGACAACATATAATACCAGCAGCACTTTTGTATGTACTTATCCATATGATGACATGAAGACTAGTGTGGATAGATACATATTTTTGACATTCTTATTATGCTATTTTCATACATGCAGACCCAGATATGAAGTTTCAGTAAAGTTATGTAATTCTGTTATTGACGGTTAAAGTTCTGGAGGAATAACAGTTTAAGGCTGATGTATGTAACATGTTGATCGAGTTATGCCTATCTTCAAGATATATGTGTGTATATTCATGATGAGTTATGAGTTTTTGATATTAATCTAAATTCGTAAAACATATTTCAAGAAGATTGCAAAGTTATGATTAAATTGGTGAAGCCGACTTAGTGAAGCGACGCATCTGTTCAACATTGACTTGCGCAGTTGTAATTATGTTTGCCCGCTTAGTAGAGCCAAAAAGGATGTTATGAAGAGTCATCTAACAGCTCCTATGATCTCATATTTGGTGTATGTATTTATACAAGGTTATTTGTGATAAGAAGAGTTGTGAAAGCCAGAGATTGATAAGCAGAGCAAAGTGTTGATGCAGCAGAGCTATATCTATCATATGTTGATAATATAGATGTTTATGTTGAAGCATTCAGAATACAAAGGAGATTGTTATATTGAATTTCAAGGGGTTAAAGCATCGGCACACAAAAGGAACTGATCAGACAAGCAATGTCAAAGCAACAGTTCATTTAATTGGTACAGTGTGTATCAATTATCCAGAAGGTTGTAGCCTTCACCACTTGGACAGTGAGTCCTCCACCCTTAATAGGGTTATTGTAAAAGACTCCTAATAGGGTCTGACCCTTAACTAGGTCAACTATACTACTGCATTGTATTGAACAACT
>MU225350.1:432333-448305 GCA_018584345.1 Thuja plicata
GAATTCACCTCTGACCAGTTTTATGACTACTGTGAAGAACATGGAATAAAAAGGCAGTTGAGTGCTCCTAGAACACCTCAGCAAAATGGAATTGTAGAAAGGAGAAACATGATTATACTTGATACAGTGCACACCATGATGATTGAAGGAAAAGTGGCACACACCTATTGGAGAGACGCAGTGAACACAATAGTGTATACTATCAACAGAACTCAATTGAGACCAGGCGTGGACAAGACACCCTATGAAATTTGGTTTGGTAATGTACCTACAGTAAAATATTTTAAAATATTTGGCAGCAAGTGCTACATCAAGAGAGATGACAGTATTGGCAAGTTTGATGCTAGAAGTGATGAAGGTATTTTTCTTGGTTACTCTACTAAAAGAAAAGCTTACAGATGTCTCAATTTGAGATTAAAGAAGATAATTGAAAGCATGCATGTTAAGATTGATGAGAAATTTATGATTTGAGAGAGGTACTATGAATATGCACCCTTGATTGAAGAAGAACCCAGACCTAACAGTAAAGATACTATGATTGAATAAATGTTTGATTGAATTGATGTCTCATGCAATGACCCTGATTCATGCAATGAAGAACAACAGATAACAGAGGAAGAATTCACACCTAAGGTTCCTAAGTTTACATCCAGATACCACTCTAAAAATGATATCATTGGAGATGAGAGCAGCAGTGTTTTGACCAGATCAAAAGAAAAGAGTCTAACAGTGGATGAAGAGGTATGTTTACTTTCATAGATTGAACCTTTAAGTGTTGAAGATGCTTGTAATGATTCTAATTGGAAAAATGCAATGAAAGAAGAACTAGATTAGATAATCAAGAATGACACATGGGAATTGGTTCCTAGACCAAGCGATAAAAATGTGATTGGAACAAAGTGGATTTTCAGAAACAAAATGAATGAAGAAGGTATTGTAATAAGAAACAAAGAAAGATTAGTATGTAAAGGATATGCATAGAGAGAAGGAATAGAATACACTGAAACATTTACCCCTATGAGCAGACTGGAAGCCATAAAATTATTTTTGGCTTATGCAACATTAAAAGACTTTAAAGTTTATCAAATGGATGTCAAATCAGCCTTTTTGAATGGTAACTTAAAAGAAGAAGTCTACATAGAATAGCCTGAAGGATTTAACCTTTCAGATAGACTAGACATGGTATGCAAAATGAAGAAAGCACTTTATGGACTTAAACAGGCCCCAAGAGCTTGGTATGAGAGACTAGATGGTTATCTCACCAAGATTGGATTCAAGAAAGGAGCAGTAGATTGTAACTTGTTCACAAGAGAAACACCTGATGGACTACTATTAGTTGCCATATTTATTGATGACATTATCTTTGGAGGTAATGACAAGATTAGTATAACATTTGCAAAAGAAATGTAGAATGAATTTGAAATGAGCATGATTGGTCCTATAAAATACTTTTTAGGACTGAATGTAAATCAGACAGATAAAGCAATATTCATTAATTAGTCAAAATATGTGAAAGAAATATTGAAAACTTTCAAGATGGAGGATTGTAAGCTAGTATGCACTCCTTTGATCACAGGAAGTAAACTTTCAAAAGATGATGACTCCACAGTAGTTGATAAAACATTGTACAAATCTATGATTGGAAAGCTTATTTATCTAACTCAATCAAGACCTGACATATCTAACGCAGTTGGCATTGTTGGAAGATTTGTAGTTGAACCAAAGAATAACAACCTAATGGCAATCAAAAGAATATTCAGCTATCTTAAGGGAACTATAGACTATGGTTTATGGTATCCAAAATCAGAGAATACACAACTTCATGTGTATACTGATGCAGATTGGGCAAGTTGTATTGATGACAGGATGAGCACTTCAGGAGGAGTAGTATTTGTTGGAGAAAAGTTGGTATCTTGGACAAGCAAGAAGCAAAATTGTATTTCTCAGTGAACAACAGAGGTAGAATATGTTGCAGTAACACTAAATTGTACAACAATTGTTTGGATCAAGCAGATGGTTAAAGACTTTGGTATTCAGGTTGACTATCCTATTATTATTCATTTTGATAACACCAGTACTATTAACATGTCTAAGAACCCTGTGATGCATGCAAAGACAAAACACATAGAGATCAAGTACCATTATCTGAGAGAAAAAGTTGGAAGTAACATTGGACTATGTAAGCACAAAAGATTAGCTAGCAGACATTTTCACAAAGCCTTTAGCAAAGGATACTTTTGAGTATCTAAGGGAGAAGTTGGGAGTAATTCCCTCTCCTAAGTCTGATTAGAAAAAGTAGCAAGTACATCAGTCCTGTGTGACTGATGAATGGTTGACTACTCTACTTCTAGAGTAGTACCTGAGCTTAATGATTTATGGCACCCTTTGCCATTGATGTCAAAGGGGGAGTATATACCAGTAAAAACAAGACAAACAAGGAACACATACAAGGAGCTTATACTATGGGGGAGTAAAGGAACACAGTAGGGAAGTATGACAATGGGGGAGTATTCAGAGAATAAATAGTACATGAAACTACAACAGTGTAGTTGAATATTTGTTGAGGATATTGAGAAGATTGTATTAGAAAGAAGACACCATGAACAAAAGTTTTTTTATATCATATGTTGCCATCAATGCAAAAGGGGGAGATTGTTGGAGATTTTATTCTGGACAGTTGATTGATTGTATGTTTGTCATTGATGACAACATATAATACCAGTAGCACTTCTGAATGTACTTATCCATATGATAACATGAAGACCAGTGTGGATAGATACATGTTGTTGACATTCTTATTATGCTATGTTCATACACACAGACACAGATATGAAGTTTCAGTAAAGTTATGTAATTCTTTTATTGACGGTTACAGTTCTGGAGGAATAACGGTTTAAGGCCGACGTATGTAACGTGTTGATCGAGTTGCACCTATCTTTAGGATATGCGTGTGTATATTCATGATGATTTATGAGTTTTTGATTTTAATCTAAACATGCAAAACATATTTCAAGAAGATTTCAAAGTTATGATTAAATTGGTGAAGCCGACTTAGTGAAGCGACGCGTCTATTTAGCATTGACCTGCGCAGTTGTAATTATGCTTGCGCGCTTAGTAGAGCCGAAAAGGATGTTATGAAGAGTCATATAATAGGTCCCATGATCTCATATTTGGTGTATGTATTTATACAAGGTCATTTGTGATAAGAAGAGTTGTGAAAGCCAGAGATTGACAAGCAGAGCAGAGTGTTGATGCAGCAGAGCTATATTTATCATATTTTGATAGTATAGATGTTTATGTTGAAGCATTCAGAATACAAAGGAGATTTTTATATTTCTTTACAAGAGGTTAAAGCATCGACGCACAAAAGGAACTGATCAGACAAGCAGTGTCAAAGCAACAGTTCATTTCATTGGTATAGTGTGTATCAATTATCCAGAAGGTTGTAGCCTTCACCACTTGGACAGTGAGTCCTCCACCCTTAATAGGGTTATTGTAAAAGACTCCTAACAGGGTCTGACCCTTAACTAGGTCAACTCTACTACTTCATTGTATTGAACAACTTCTAATAGGGTTGAAGAATCTTTTAACAGGGATTACTATAAACAGTATAGTTCTTTGTGGGTACTAATTCCCATGGGGGTTTTTACCATTTGGTTTCCCCGTAACCAAATTGATGTATTCTCAGAGAACTATGAGAATCTTCTCCTTCTCCTCAAGGGAGCAGGAGGTGCCAATGTGTACCAATTTTTCTTCACCAGCCTGGCCAATGTTTACTTTCTCAAATTTTCCTCCCTTTAAGGAGGATGATACCTTTTCCCGGCCCTGAGGGTCCAAGTCAAAGATTCATTCTAGTGCTACCATCCCCTTAGGGATGGTTTTGGTTGGTAAGTCTATGATCCCATCATCTTCTTCACCCTACCCGGTATCTTCGTGATCTCTTTCTTCCACTATTTGGTCCTCAAAAACACCAACATTGGACATGAAGGCCAGAATATGTTGATCATCCTCAAAGACCTAAAAGTGGGTGACATTGTCTGGAATGGACAGGGTGGGGACCATCTCAATAGAGAATTTCTAGAGCTGGGAGCCAGCCATTGGCTCGAGAGTGCTGGCAGATACAGCCAGGGTATCTAGAATGTAGATTCTTTTCTGGGGAATGAGTTTGATTTTGAAGGCATCAAAATATTTGATGAGGCTCCATGCCCGGTTGTGGTATGTGTCCAACCTTTTATCATGACAAGTGTATTGGGTCTGAACCTATTTGATGATCAACTCTGAATCACCTAGTGCCCAGAGGCGGGTGATTCCCTTAGTGAAAATAGGAGTCCAAGGACCAAGGCCTCATACTCCATGATGTTGTTCATACAGTTGAACTACAGCCTATAAGATGCAAGGAAGGATTTTCCCCGCGGGTTGACCAATTCCACTTTGACCCCACAGCCTTGTTTAGACTGGGACCCATCAAACTTCAAGGTCCACAAATCATTATTCATTGTCTGGGGCTAAGAAGGCGAAGTGGCCTTTGGATTATTTTTGGGATGGTTGGGAGGAGTTTCCTTTAGCTTTGATGGCTCATGGGTGAGTTTCTCTTCTAGAGAAGCCCATGATTGGGATTCCTGGACTAGCGGCCTCATAGGGATACCATCGGAATGATTGTTGGGTCCAGGCAAGTATACTTCATGTTTCTTCTCCCAGAGGGCATTGATATGGTGGGTAGTAGCAGCAATGCAAGGCTCATATTCTAGTTCTGAATCTTTTTGATAATGCACCCGGCACCAAGTGTCAAACAAGAGTGTAGCAGGGGTTGTCACGATACCCTGTGAGTTGACCTCACCCCTTATTTTTTCATCTAAGTCCTAGGCTCTCTGAGAGACTATGGGATCTTCCCAGGGGGTGAAGTCAAATGTCAATATTTCTAGGGGCTGGTACACCCCGGGGGAAGTCTCAGAGAAGAGGACTTCATTCACCCTCCCAACTTTGATGAGGGCATGTTTCATCTTGGGCTCACTTTCTACTTTGATCTGGTTAGGCTCTCCCTCCTAGGGGAGCCACAAGTGGGAAAATTCAATGGAGAAATACCCATTAAGGGACTTAGACCAATTATGACTTAATAACATCCTGTAAGTCTCTGGGATGTCCACCACTTGGATTTCAATTATTCTTGCTCTCTGGTGGTCTTGCATGAGCTGAATTTGGACATTCTTCAACTCACCTACCATTTTTACAATATTTTTGTCCAGGTGGACTACTGCGCCTTTGGATGGAGTAGGATGTAGTCTGAGATTTTGGCATATTGATAAGGGCATGATGTTGCCCAAAGTGCCAGAATCTACCAAGCAATTATGTAGGTTCTTCCCTTGTATGTTTAAGCCTAGTAAGAAGGGAGGATCCTTAGTGTTTCCTCAGAAGACAGTCACGTTGGCATCGTCAAAAGTGACAGTCTTGGGTGGGCGAATGACAACTTCCAAGTTTCCAAGGAGCTTCAAAAGAGACTTCCTTTGCTCAAGACAGTTCATTAAAACCTCCATCAAGGTCATGGAGGTGGTATTTCATTCTAACACCTTTGTGATGTCAAACCTCCCCCCTGGGAATTGTTGGCTTCCCTCAACTAGATCCTTAGCCTGATTAGAGCTAGACCCTTTCGGTGGGAAGGAGAAATCAGTTGTGTTTTCCTAAGGAGGGGTATCTTGGGAGGTGTGGGTGTGTAAACTGGTCCTTTACCATCCTGACTCTGAGTGTTATAAGGATTCCATGGGTTAGTGAAGGCATTGGCCTCAAAGGCCAGAATAGATTCATCAAAGAACCCCTGCAATTCAGGCTCTTCTTCATCTTCCTTATCTACTCCAAAGAAAATGGTCTCATAGGTGAAGGCACCATGAGTAGGCTCTTGTATGGGAGGTTTCAGGGGAGTAGGATCAGTAGTTTGTTGTCTGTCAAGCTGGGAGATCATGATGACCTTCTCTAGTGTGGCACAGTGCACCTCAAAATGATAGCCATCGTCATGCAATCTACACCAGTTAGTCAGGAGTTGGATTTTTGTGACTGGAATGAAATGGGAAGGTCTAACACTACCCTGATTGGTGTTTTGGTTTGGAGGAGGACCTCTGGTGTTGGAATTATTGTTCCATTACTGTTGGTTGGGCTGAGGCCCATTGTTGTAATTCCTTCCTCCAGCATTAGAATTTCGTTGGCCAGAGAAGACATTCCCTCTCTGGGAATTGGTGTTGTGGGGTGCAAAAGACCCCACCTTTAGTTGTCCCATGTCTACAGTTAGTGAGAACAACAATCACCAGAGGGATTCAACCTTGGTGGATAAATGAGTTTTCACGTCATAATGTGAGGGTTGTTGTTGTTGGTTCCTGGGGAAGGTAGCAGCAGCCACCAGAGTCGAGGTCGGTATTCCTCCAACCGTAGGCGACTGGAAGAAAGGCACTCTAGAAGGTTGTGTCTATGGTTGTTGCATTTGCTGCAGCTGGTTCTAGGGAAAAAATTCCAGACCTGATATTGTCTAGGCTTGCGATGGATATACGTACCAGGCCTGCTGGTCTATCAGTGGTGGTGGGGGATTCATGGCCATCATAGGGGCACCCATTACCTGATTGGGGTTGTATCCCCCGGTGTAAGAAGTTTCATCGGGTATCATGTTGAAAGGCATGCTCTGCCCAATCCCGCCACGTAATTTGTTCAGACCGCGGGATAATTCCAATGCTAGGTTGTAAACCTTTGCTAGAGTATCCCGGTCGGTGGGGGTAGTAGTTCTCCATAGGAGAGTGGAAACAAAAGGGCCCATCATGTTTAGGTATGTCTGGATAGTCACTTCTGGGGATGGGATGAAAGGACCCATGCACTGCTTCAAGGCGCGTTGGAAATGATGGTTAAATGCTGCAAGGGGTTCATTCAGTTCCTTCATGATGGAGATGAACTGGTTGTGGGACCATGTTGGGTCCACGTGTATGCAGAAGGAAGACAGGAAGGCATCTTCCATATCTTCCCAACTGTTAATGGAGTTGGTGGGCAGGTTAAGGTACCAGTTTAGCTCATTCTGTCCCAAGGATAGAGGGAATATTTGGGTCACAATGTCTTGATGTTGGATCCGGTGTTAGTTCATGGCATCTTTGTATGCCTGTAGATGCTCTTCTGTGGTTTGTGAGCTAAGGTACTCATATCGGGGGTATATCTTTTCTGGGTTTGCAGGAAGATCATTGGTTTCACCCGAAAACTGTCCCATTGGGGACTTGATGTTACCAAAGTATGTAGCCATCGGGGGTGTTGTATTTTGGCTAGACTGAGTGTTAATCCCTGGGGTTGTCTGGGAGACTTGGGTATTCTAGGACGTAGTAGATCCCTAGAAAATGTTGGATGGCTTCGTTTTTGGGGTCCATTTCTTTTGAGCGGGAGGCTTGAGTTCAACAAGCCTTCCAAGATTGGAGGTTGATCTAAGGAATCTTTCAAATTGAGCAGGTGAAAATGATAAAATCCCACTAAATTTCTACTTCCTAAAACTATGGCTTGGGGAACCCTTAGGTGGTGTAAAATCTAAATCCTCAGAAGGGGACGAGCTCATGCCCTCCTTCTAGCGCCAGTTTCTGTTGATGGGACTTTGTGACCGGGTCTGCCAACAGATGTAAGTTGTCACTGGGTACCGAGGTACCAGCCAACTTTGCATGTAAATTTTGTCTAGGGAATAAATCCTTCAGGCCTTCAAGCACATGAGAGTCAGGTCTCGACAGTGCAGGGGCTCATTTGGGAGTGTGACTATTTTGTTTAGGGGGATAGTTGGTTTTCTTGGCTCATCTTCTCTAGGGGTTTTGTTAGGTCAGGGTTTCCTGTAAGCATGCATTAAATTACCAAATAAAATTCAAAAGATAGGTTAGGGTTAGAAGTATTCATTTTATCTATAGTTGTGCGAATACATTTAAAACATCAACCATTAGTTCATACATATTCAATAGCGAGGGGAAAATAAGGTCGTTAATGTACTTAAAATATCAGAGCAAGGGACATTAGAAACATATAGAACAAAAGAAAGTTAATTGGAGATCAGAACGCTAACAACATCATTGCTAGAACTCTTCTTTCTTCATTAACAGGTTTTCCAGTGACCACTGGTGCGTACAATAATGGCTCCAAAGGAGCATCTATCTACTGAGAGATTCTAATAAGTAAGGAGCATTGAGCTCTGCAACTACTAGAAATGAAATACTGAAATTCTATAGCTATGGACTACAAAATCATCAATTCTGTCGACCCTTGGAATGAGGTCGGACTTATTATTTATACATAGATTTTCCCTAAAGCTAACCTAACTTAACCTTACACTCAATAATAAAATACAATTTTCAGTGGCTGGTACTACCTGCACCATGTTACAACAACCTCGAGAAGAACAGAGGTCTGACATGTCAAAAGAATGAGACAAGAAAAGAGGTATAGAAGAATCGGCCTCGAGAAGAGAGCCAGAGGGAGAATAAAAGAAATCTAATCCCCCGGGGATCGAGGCTACATGCCTCATCAATGTAAAAGTAGCTCATTGTCTTTGATGCACCAAGTGTTATGCTAGAGTGATGCCTTGGGAAGACCACCTGCCAGAACCATGCCTCGAGCTAACATGCCTTACTGGGGTCACCTAATTTCTAATACACTTATTAACTGTTTGATAATGACCGGTCAACTCTGTGGAACCTGGACACGGGCCATCAAAAGAATGTAAAACTGTAGATTTGGAACTTCAAGATCCAGAATCTTACTCTCCAAAAATAATGAATAACAAATGTGTTATCTTAGTGAAGATCTCCGCACTCTGAAGAACCTTATTGTTCTTTTCTATCTTTGAATGTTTCTAGGAGTTGGGCGATCCCATCCTCATCAATGTCCCTAAGGCCAGCCCGGTGGTACTTGGCTACCTCCACCTGTTCACCCAAATCCATAGTTTTTTCTTTGAATTTAGTGGCCATCTTTGTGGCATCATGGCCCTGGAGCACCATGTGAGATATATGGGACATTGTCACTCCTTCAATCCCTTCTGGGGACTGGTATCAAGCTTCCATTAGCTCATACAATTTCCCTATGACATACTCCTCTGGAGTGCACATCTCAGTACTAAAGGGATAAACTCTTGAAACCCTTGTAATGAATGCCTTGTAAAAATTTAAATAATAATCTATCTCCAGAACCTTGTCCCGAAGGGCCCCTGCAAGTTGCTTGGTTATCTCCAATGTGATATCAAGTCTAGAGTGCTGGGTCCAAACAAAATCAAAGGACTCCTCTCCAAAAATTCTAGCTTCCAAGACAATTTCCTCTCCGATGCTCATGAGTTATCCTAACTCACTTACCCAAGCCTCATATTTATTGACCTCTCCCTCCCAGATGGTAATGGTAGTTTTAGCCTGATGCAACACATTCTCGGCTGCATATAGGTCAAGGAGTGTGGTCACTAGGAAACATTGGATGTTTCCTACTTGTTCTGCTACCCAATCATCAACTGCTTGTGCTTTCCTTTTCATACTCCTAAGCACATTGATGTCACCCTATGGGAGTGGTGCTCTAGATGAGGAAGCTTCTAGAGGAATGTCATTGATGGGTTGAGCAAGTTCTGTTAGAAGCCCAACAAGATTTATGTTCTTCTCTTTTTCTGCCTTGAACTTATGGGCTTCAATTTCATAGCGGGCTTCTACCGCCTTGGCTGCTTCTTTTAGAAAGTCCAACTCACCCTGCTTTCCCCTCTTCCCCAGAGATATCTCCATGATTTCATAATCTTTGGCCTTTTTCATCGCCTCATCTACATTTGGGGAGGGTGTTGTGACAACTACAATCATATCTCCTCCCGACCTAGTCTAGAGGGTATGGAATGTCCAAGCTTTCTTTTCCTTGGGGGGATTTTTTTCTTGCGCCATCATCTCTACAAAAGAGAGATCGGCGTTGGCCGGTGCTGGAGCTTTCTTTTTTCTTGAATCCACCAACTATTATGGTGGCAAGGGTGGCCTTGCTGCCAGAGTTTGATCCTTTGAATCCCCTATGGGGTTCTATTGCACGTCCCCAATATTCTGAGCCTCTTCGGACTCTTTTCATGTATCCCTGGGTCCACCAGCATAATCCACCTTAGTGGCATTGGTATCATCCACCCCGGTGTCTGTGTCTCTATGGCATCAGGCTCAACATTTGTATTCCTGGGGTTCTATCCCTCATCTTGTTGTCATTGTTGTTGTTGTTCTTCGCCCTTGTCTGCCAGGATGTTCTCTCTTGTCAGAATATCCTCAGGAGGTGGATGAGGTATTTGGCCAAAGTTTTCTTGTGCGCCCACTGAGATCACCTCACCAATTGTTACCTTCTTCAGAGGTGGCATCTGGAGCATGGTGGGTGAGGTTACAGTTTTTCTCGTAGGTCTGGTTCCCTTAGTCGATGTCGATTTCTCATCCTATATCTACCTATCCTCCATGGTGCTTACAACTTGTATCTCTGAGATGTCAGAGATGTTCTTCTATTTAGGCTCCTTTTCTAGTTCTACCTAGACTTCCTACTCTTGGGAAACTTCTTTCTCTGGGGTTTTCTTCTCAAGAGGGATTACCACTTCCTCCTGGGCAGCTATTTCTTCTACTACCTTCCCGATATCCCCCTGTAAGTTCACCAGTTCATCCATCCCAAATAGGTCATCAAACTCATCAAGAAGAGGGGAGGTCTCCAAGGGATCTTCAGGTTGATTGTCCAGCTCTAAAGAGTCTGAGGAGACAATCTGTATTTCAGGGATGCTAGGCATCCCTAGCTCCGGCTGCACCTTTGGCTAAGGATCAGTTGTCTTTCTCTTTTTCCTCCTTGTTAGCAATAGGGGCCATGCATCCAACATGGATGCCCTCTCTTCCTCTGTCTTGATCCCTATTGCTCAGACCATTAATGCTGCAAGTGAAGGGGAAGTGGGAGGGCAGATAGGTCTGATCATAATGGCCGGGGTGGCCAACCGGGTGATTAAATTTTCTTTCATTTTCTGGGAGGCTGCCAGTTTTTTTTGCGTTTTCTCCACTATGGGAGCGGTTTTCGGGACTTGAGCTGGGGTCCCTACTTTCCTCTTTCCTTTTTCCTCACCCTATGACAAGGTTCTAGCCCCAAAAGTTGAACCCCGCACAAACGGGCCAACTTTACATGTGCTTCTTCGGCATGCCTTCTTGAAATATGCATGAGTGCACTCGATCATGTCGTGGGTGAGGTCCTTTATTGTAGGACCCTCCTGCGCATCTCAGTCTACCAGAGGGATGGCCATTTTATCTACACCTTTTTCTTTGTATTGTGGGTCTACTGTGGACCCAGTATCTGAAAAGTCATTCTGAAACTTCTAAAGCTTGAACCTCTTTATCATCCCCATTGTCATCCAGACGAAATGCCAGTTCCAGACTTTGAATTCATCCTGGCAGTCTTCCCAGAAATCTTCCATGTGATACTCATGGGGCTCTGATTCCCAGGGAAGTGTTGTCGCTACTTTTCCTAGTAGATCAAAATTCTTCCACTCTAGATAAAACTCCGTCAGCCCCAAACTTTCAAGTTCATTATTTGCCTCTTTTTCCATGGCCAGACTGCAAGAGTAGTTCCCACAACTGATTGGGAATGGAATGATCGCCACCTTCTTCACTGTGAAGAGGGCGTGCAGGTCCAGGATCTTCCTGCAATACTCTAAAAGAAATATTTTATCCCCACAATGTTTGGGCAATAAACAGGGTTTCCTGGAGAAGTCAGTCACCCGAATGTATGTATGTTGTTGAAACTAAATATAATACTAGCCATAAGTTCTGACTAGGTCCATTGCCTCTTTGGAGAGACGGGATCCAACATCTCGAGTAGGTGTGAGGAGGTTGTAGTAGATGAAGGTTTCATTCACTCGGCAGAAGCTGAGGAAACTAGCCTCCCATTGGATTTGTGGGAAATAATCTTAGGGAGCATTCTGGCCTGGGCCAATCCTGAGTACTCCCACTATTAGTAACCCATTTGTGATGGGGTGTTGTTGTGCCAGAGCCCACAAAACAAATGATGTCATGTAGAATTTGGAGGACTTCGTGACCTGGAGAAGTTGGGAGTCCAGATGATTTGCAATGATGGTGGCCCAATCAAAGTTCTACTCACCAGAGGTGATGCCCAACAAGAAATAGTACATCCATGCCAAGAATTCTTGGGCATGGGGTTGTCCAAAGACCCTACATAGTGCGATAATCCAAATTTGTATGATTTCTTTGAATTCAGTTTGGGGAATTTCCAGCTTCATCTTCTTGAAGTCTTTCCTTGGCACCTTAAGCCATTTTTTGTTGAGGTATTGTTGTGCCATGTGTTCCAATTTCTAAAATTATTCCAAGGCCAGAGCCCGGGTGAGAACAACCGCATCATCAAATTGGGGAATTCTCAGTCCTACCTAAAAAGTTGTGGCATCCATAGACACCATAGGCATTGGATATCTGATGGGGACTGGGGTGACAAGCATGACGTCCCAGATGATTGTATTATAATGTACTACCAGAGTGAGAATGAGCTCTAAGGCTTGCACGTAGAAGGGGAAGCAAGCAGCCTTGAGGATCCCGGAATTTCCCACATTGATGGCCAATGGATCTCAGGCCGTTCATTGTATGAACATCATCTTTACTAGGGCCTACATTTTGGCCCACATTTTGACACTAGTGTCGGTGATCAGCTAAATTTTGGAATCAATCTTTGATCCCGCAATGGTGTCTCCCTTCAGATACTTCATTGTCAACAGGATTTTTTCTAGGGCCTTCTCTTCCTTGGTCCTGACAGCTGCCTGGGTGGCAGCAACGGTGGGGACATCTGGAATCCCAAGTGGAGATGATGTAGAAGCTTTCGACATGATTGATGAGTGGTATTTTGGAGATGCAATGCAAGACAACCGTTAGTTATTCATATAAAAAATCATTATTCTAGATTTTGGAGATCTTACCATCGCATCACATCTGTGTTAGAAACACTAAGAGGGGAGGTGAATCAGTGTTTGTCTATTAATTACTTTTCAGCAATTTAAACATAAATCAAATATACATTTAATGAAGCTTAACATAAGAACTCATAACACATGATATGATTACGTGAAAACCTTGGTCAGAGGAAAACCCCGGTGGGAATTAGTACCCACAAATATTGTACTAGTATAGTGAACCTGTTAAAGTTCCTTTGCCTTGTTAGAAGCAGTCTTTACAATGCAAGTACAATGACCTTGTTAAAGGTGTGACCCTGTTAGGATTCATTTACAAAAACCCTGTTAAAGGTATATGGCTCACTGCCTAGGCTCACTGCCCAATAAGATGAAGGCTACAACCTTCTGATAGTTGATATACACTATATCAAAAGTGAACTATTGTGATGACACTGTTGTATGATTAGTTTCATGTATGCATGAATTCTCTTACTCTCTTAAAGAGCTTTATCTCATACTGACTTCATCATACTGCTCTTCTATATCTTTTTCATACTTCTTATTCGACACTCATAACATAACTTTACATTACATACTTATATGTTCATACCCAAATAGACGCGACCCAAAACAAGACTTATGGTCGGCCCTAAAACATAATACACAACACTTCTGAGAAAGTCGGCTTAAGCATGTCTACAAAAATACTAATTACATCATTAAAAACATATAATCAAAGGCACCTGGCTGTTACATAATAAAATAATTCACGCTGATCAAAACACTAGTCGACTTCCATGCTCTGTCTTCTAGACTGCTGGTGTACTGATCTATCTGTAACTTCTCTGTACTATCATGTCGTACCATGCATGTCTAGACTTAGTATGTAGACATCACATAGAACATATATCTAAACGTGCATACTCTGATTTGATGTCTAACATGTGCGCTGATGTGTTGATCTTTGTATATCTCTATCTATCTTGTTTTCCATACTTAGTCATTTTGTCTTTCATGACAGAAACTTAATATGACTTTGTTGCCATAATGACAACAAAAAAATAGTCATATGTCCTCTAGGAGTCAACTTGCCAACAATCTCCCCCTTTTTCATTAATGGAAACAAAGGAATGTGGCCAAGTTACTCAAAATGACTTAACACCCAAAAATTGTATATCTCTGCATTCCTTAACATATATATATATACTGCACTCCATATATACACATTCTCTATATACATCACTCCCCCTTTGACATTAATGACAAAGGTGTGAAAAAACTTGTAAGTTTCAAGATACTTACTCAATGTAAACATCTGGATATACAATTTGAAGGGATTGAATCTCTTTCTGCCAGAATGCCTTCATTGCATCAACTATTTGAAGATGCGCGCATAATGCATATGTCAGCTTCTCCATTATTGTCAAATCCATACAGGGACCTTGATCATACATCATCATGGTGGCATCAATCTATTTGATGTTCTCATTTAGAACTGCTAGAGAGGGCGCAAGTGCATTTCTCAATTGAGTCTGTCTAACTCTTATCTTACTGATCTCCAACTTAGCCTTCTCAATCTTATCCAGCTATCCTTGATAGACATTGTTACAGATGTTCATGTCTTGCATGGATGTCTCAACTGATTTTCTGATGCTATCCACCATGATCTCTCCCTCTTCTATCTTTTTAATGTGCTCAGAGGTGAATTTCACTCTATCCATGCAGTTTGTTGTGACTTTCCTTCCTTTAGCTGCCAACTCTTTTAGTATGGACTGCCCAATCTTTAAAGAGTTTAAGTCTAAGGTAAAGTTCTTTACCAATTCATTCAGTCTCTCCTTATTATATTCATCTTCTGCTATTCTAGTAGCTGAGTCTACTAGGCTTGTAAAATGTGATTTGAAGTTTGTTAGAATGTTGTCCACATCTTCAGCTGATTGAACTTTGGCTACTTTCTTGTCTGAAGGCACTAAGTCATTCAACATGTTTACTAATTCCAAAAAGTGAGGGTTCCTCATCACTTGTTTCTCTTTTTCTTTTTCCATAGCAAGAACGCTGATCTTGATCAGGTCTTCTTCTCCCCATGCATCCAAACTTGTTGAATCAGGAGTTAACCTTGACAACAATGAAGTAGATGGTTGAGTGGATGGTGAGAATATAGTATTCTGACTAGTATCCATGCATTCACTCTTCACTGGTATCTCTTTGATTGGTGTCTCATTATCTTGAGTACCTTTTTCTTCATTCAAGTCAATTGGATCATTGGAGGGAACTTCATCTTGTTGTACAGATGTATCATCAGTGCACATCTCTTCAGTGCTTACAAATGCTTTATGAACTTTGTCCATGTCTTTGTTAGATGTTTTCATGGATATCTTGATATTATCAACCACTATAGTATCTTTTAAGTCTTTTTTTGTATCAGAAGTTATTGTCACTGGGGGTGCTGAAACCTGTGGACCTGTTATAGGTGTTATCTGAATCACTGGTTCTGTAACCTATTTTGGAGGAGCTAGAGTTACCTTTTTTTTAGGCACCATTGATGGCTACATGTGTCTATCCATAAACACTTGTGCAAATGCCTTTTCAGTTTCTTTACCTATCTTCTCATACTCTTTGTTCATAATCTATAGATTCGTTGTCTTGGTTCTGAGATGAGGCTTCACCAGATCTAATAGAATTTCCTTCTCATCATCTGAGCATACAGGGAGAAGATTATCCAATGTTTCTTCTCTTATCCTCATGTCTTCCTCAATTGCATGTCTCTTCATGATCTCCAATATGTTTCATAACTTATCTGGTATCACTATTTTGAGTTCAAGAGCTGACTTCTTAAACTTGATCATATGAGATATGATCATAGATTGTATCTCAGTCTTATCAATCTCTTGATACTTGTCATACACTTTAGAAATTGTATCTAGTCTACCTTCATTCACAATCATGTTCCTTAAGACATTTAGACTAGGTCTGAAACCTACCTCAGGAGGAGCTTGAGTACTTCTTACTGTGCTCCATGTAGTCCTTGAGGATGGATGACTTGTAGGCACTTGTTTCCTTCCTCTAGGTTT
>MU225350.1:448355-480944 GCA_018584345.1 Thuja plicata
TAAGACATTTAGACTAGGTCTGAAACCTACCTCAGGAGGAGCTTGAGTACTTCTTACTGTGCTCCATGTAGTCCTTGAGGATGGATGACTTGTAGGCACTTGTTTCCTTCCTCTAGGTTTCTTTCTTGGTACAGAAGGTGGAGATGAGTCTAGGTCAATAATGGTAGAGGGTGAAAAGGTTCTCTCCTCATTCTTTTTCTTCTTCTTCTTCTAAATGTCACCAGTCTTCTCAATTTTTACTTGTGCATGAACTTGCTCAAGTTCTTTTGCAATATTGGCTTCTCTAGCTTTGTCAAGATCTTCTTGAGTGAATCCATGAACTTTTATAATGCTAGATGTAATCTTAGATGTTTTTCTTTTGTTATTAGCACTATATAATACATAATCAACTTCATTAGTCTTCTCTCTGTAAGTTCCCCAGCTTGGCTCATTAGGATCTTTGGGCGCAAACAATAGAACTTGTGCATATCCTTCTAACACATGTTCTTCCACTTCATAACCAAGAGGATGAATCCATTTGGTTCTAGGTTCAACTGCCTCCATGCAAGTGCAATCTGTTTCTACCATGAAACATATGGTATCCTTATATTTATCAACTATCTTCTCAGATAATCAGAACCTTTTCTACATCTTGATCCTAAATGACTTGATATCCATATCCATGGCATCCCTCACACTGCTCTCTAAAGTGGCTTTAAGTGAAATCTGAGAGATTGTAGGTTTGCTCCTGTCTAGGTAAAGGTTTGCAACCTTTCCAACAATATGGAAGTACAAGTAGATGATCAAAGATCCAAACCTGAATGTCTTTCTCCTATCATGCTTGATGATTCAAATGTTTTCAATCAATTGAGCGCACAATATCTCACATAGATTGTATTGAGTGCTATCCTTCACCATTCTGATAGCTTCTAGAACTATTGTTGTAGAGACACTACATAACCTGCTTGCTTGCTGAAACTTATACCCAAGTATCATAGTTAGAAGCTTTATTTCATCTTCCTTGATAGGGTCAACTGTCATCCTGTGCTTGTCACTTCTAGATAAGCAAACTTGTTCAGCTTGCTTCTTGACATCCTTGCCAGTAGGAAGAACTGGTCCAATTTTAGGAAGTCTAGTTAATTCATGGATTAGGTCTATAGTGATGCGAATAGGAACCTCACCAATCCAGTAAAGGTCATCATGTATTCTTCTTAGTAAAATCTTTACCCATTATAGCTCATCAAACTCATGCGCATTAGAGTATTCAAAGATAGGGTTATCAATCAAGTGCGCAAACTCATCCTTGAATGTGTAGTTTGGTTTCATCATAGATCCCATATGAGTGGCTATGTTGATATCTCCTACTATTTCCTTCTTACAGTAAATGTGTGCATGGATATCTTCCGCGTGCACAACTCCAAGTGGGGTTTTGGAGAATGCTCCGTCAACACCATCTAGAATTGACTTGAGTGGATGCTTCTTAAAAAAAAATCTCTTCCTCTCAACAATGTCGAAAACAATTGGGGTTGCCATACTTACTTGGAACTTGCTTAAGTAGGGTTTCACAAAATTTCAAAATGGCATGACTACTAGGGTTCCATTTATGCTTCTGTGCTTTAATGCTCAATGTTCTAGTGCTCTCCAAATTCTATGATCTCCAATGCAAGTGTGAAGAAGATTGAACATTTACATTCTTTTATAAAAACTACTGCATTTAATGTTTGCAACCGTACGCAAATTACTCAGAGAATTTGCAACTTTGATTACAATGCATTTGAGACAATGTGTGCATGCATACTGCAATATCATGTGCTCATAACCATGAATCCATAGGCGCATACTCGGAGGTGAGTATACCAGCTGCGCAGGGGTCCTAAGCTAGAATAGCTCCCCCTAAGATCAAGAAGGTCTATTCAAGCAGAAGTAGAGGGTGCGTCCAATGTGGATGCATCAACTACTTTGTCAACATCATTGTCCTTCTTTACTTCAACCCAAATTTTTCTTGAATCTTCTTTTGCTTGAACAAACTTGACTTCTCCTTCAAATAGTGATTTCTTAGGATCCTCTTGCTTTTGAGTCTGGATCTACAAAACCTTGAGATGTGTCCAACCTTTCCACAGGTATAAAAAATGATAGGAGGTCTGATGTTCTTGTTCATCATGTTGCACTGTTTTGCTGTGTGTCCATTGTAGTTACATATCTGACATGTAGTGTTCTGCAAATTTCTTTGAGGTTCATTTCTCTGATTGTTTTGATTCATTTTTCTTTGATTTGTTCTACAATGTAAAGCCCTGTGACCAAACTTATTACAGGAGTAACAATAACCATTGAAAGGTCTTACCTCTTTGCAATCTCTTGCCAAATGACCATGTTTGTTACATGCATAGCAAGTTCTGTTAACTTGCATGATTTCCCCTTTAGGTGGATCTGTTTTAATCTCTGCAACATTTTCAACTTTCTCTACTTCTGAAGATGCTTCATGAGCTTTCTTTCTTTGTTGCAATGAATTGATTTCAATTTGTGCTACACTGTATCCAAGACCAGTAGTGTCACCTTTTTGCTTTTGTGCATTAAGCTGAGATTGAAGTGAATCAGAACTTGTGTGGATTTTATCAATCTTATCCTTTGCTTCTATTAATTTAGATTCCATCTTCTTCTTTATGTTCTCTAATTCCAAGAATTTCATGTTTTCTTTCAAGAGTTCATCTTCTATTTGTTTGCTTTCTTTGATCTTTTCTTCAATAGCAATTTGACTGTCTGTTAGCTGTTCATCTAGATTTTCAATTTTATCTTTCAGAGACATATTCTCTTCATTGATTTTTTTGACTATTTTCCCTAAATCACTTGTAGAAAAATCTTTCAAATCTTTTCTCAATTTCTTGATAAGCATTTGTGAGCCATCAACTTTTAGTCTAAGTTTTTCATTTTCATTTTCAGATCTGTCAAGATCTTCAAGAGCTGCTTCAAGATTCTTTTTCAAATGTTTTGCTTCTATTGAGTCCATGATCTCCTCAAGTGGTTAAACTTTCTTTCAGAGGACCAGAGCTCTGATACCAATTTTTAGAAACACTGAGAGGGGGGGTGAATCAATGTTTGTCTATTAATTACTTTTCAGCAATTTAAACATAAATCAAATATACATTTAATGAAGCTTAACATAAGAACTCATAACACATGATATGATTATAGGGAAACCTTGATCAAAGGAAAACCCCGGTGGGAATTAGTACCCACAAAAATTGTACTAGTATAGTGAACATGTTAAAGTTCCTTTGCCCTATTACAAGTAGTCTTTACAATGCAAGTACAATGACCTTGTTAAAGGTCTGACCCTGTTAGGAGTCTTTTACAAAAACCCTGTTAAAGGTATATGGCTCACTGCCCAATAAGATGAAGGCTACAACCTTATGATAGTTGATATACACTATATCAAAAGTGAACTGTTGTGATGACACTGTTGTGATGACACTGTTGTGATGACACTGTTGTCTGATTGGTTCTGTGTATGTGTGAATGCTCTCACTCTCTTAAAGAGATTTATCTCATACTAAATTCATAATACTGCTCTTATATATCTTTTTCATACATCTTATTTGACACTCATAACATAACTTTACATAACATACTTATATGTTCATACCCCAATAGACATGACCTAAAACAAGACTTATGGTCGGCCCTAAAACATAATACACAACACTTTCGAAAAGTCAGCTTAAGCATGTTTACAACAATACCAATTACATCATTACAAACATATAATCAAAGGCGCTTGGCCATTACATAACAAAATAATTCACGCTGATCAAAACACTAGTCATCTTCGATGCTCTATCTTCTGGACTGCTGGTGTACTGATCTATCTATAACTTCTCTGTACTATCATGTCGTACCATGTGTGTCTAGAATTAGTATGTAGACATCACATAGAACATATATCTGAATGCGCATACTTTGATTCGATGTCTAACACGTGCATTGATGTGTTGATCTTTGTATATCTTTGTCTATCATATTTACCATACTTAGTCATTTTGTCTTTCATGACAGAAACTTAATATGACTTTGTTGCCATAATGACAACACAAAAATAGTCATATATCCTCTAGGAGTCAACTTGCCAACAATATATGCCTAAAAGAATTGTTAGCTCATGTCAAACCCTAAATATATATACATTTAATAAGAAAGATTTAATAATTTGACCTCTTTCCAGGCCTCTAGAGATTCCAGCACATGTGATAAAAATAAACAAGGAGAAAATGAAGGCTTAGGACCCAGAGTCTGGAAAACTAATCGTCACTGATGTGACCGAAAATGAGCCACACTAGGCTGACGTGGGAAAGTCACGTGGCTATGTAGTAATGGGAGTAATGGCATTTATGTTGACAACTGTCTGAACATGCGAGGAAATGAATGCCACTTGGACCAGATTTGAATGCATGCATGGGGACTTAATTCATCATTAAGACTAACTTGACAGAGGAGATAGAAAATTGCCATAGCCAAACCAGCGAGGTGCCGAGTTTGAACCAGGCAGCCATCTTTCTCGGATGAGCTCCACATTTGGGGTTTATGATGCATGGAGTGCGATGAGCTCACCACTAGGAGAATGTCGAATATGCAAGAAATGTATAGAGCTGAAGCACAGGCGAGGGCCAAAGCACGACTAGCAAACTGGCCTAAAATGGACATATATACAGATGCAAACATAAATTTACACAATGTACAATGCATACAAAGACTTATAGAGGAATTTACATGGGAACCTACTGAAATATACAATGCTTTTACAACTAAATTACAACTACACAGAGAGCATACAACCCTTTGGCAAACCCAACCCGCCAACAAGAGGTGATAGAAAACAAAACCAGGGACGAAAGTGAAAGAAAAACAAAAAGAAAACCATACAAAATAAGTGAGAACCAAAAGAACAAAAACCAGAGAGGGAAAAGCCGAAGACCTACCTGGAAACATGAGGAACACAGGAAAGATGAGCATGGGAGGCGCTCTACACAAATTAACCTTCAAACCACCGTGAGAAGCACTGCAAATCACTTGTTTAGTCATTGTTAATTACCAAAGCAATCTACACTTAATCACTTCAAATTTTCCTTAATCACTCTGGTAATCTCTCTGAAAGTTTTAATCACGGTAAATGTGAAAATGATAGGTAACTTCTATTTAAAACCTTAGGGTAAAAATGTGTTGCATTCTTTCCACAAACTCTGGGACAACCAAACCTCCGGACTCCGGGCCCGAGGATTCCATGCAGCCACACCTTCTAACAAAAGAAGATACGATGGCAGAGAATCCCGGAGTCCAGAATCTGGCTCTCAAAAGAATAAACAAAACTCCAGGATCGGGTCCCAGAGACACAAGAAGACAAAAAAAAATGAAAGAAAACCCTTGCGAAAGCAAAGCCCGGAGGGAAAATAAAGAAAATAAGAAAACAAGGGAAAGAGCAAAAGCAGCAAAAAAAAGGGGGGACCCAACATTTTTCCTACAAAATGTAGGGATGGGTATGCAGGGCATAATAGAAAGTTCCCTAGCCTTATACATGTTATAATTTATGAATGATAGATCCTATCAAGGCAGTATGGACCCTATAAAATAAGGCAAAAAATTATCTAATAGGAAGCCCCCATGGGATACAAGGGGTCAATATCCAATGTCCTAGATAGTATGCAAACTAACCTCGTGGAAAAACTTAACGCACTTGTGGAGCACCAAGGGGACCACCACCATAAAGATCAGCTAAGGAGTACCTAGGTTCACTTAAAAGAGGTTTGAATCAAGTATAATGACAAATGTTATAGAAACCACCTTGCATCCCAAAAGGAAAATCAAGGTGGTAGACCCAAAAGGGAGAAGTGATCATCTATTGAGTCTAAATAGTTTCCTAACACTTCATATCATGCATGGTACTCTCTAATGACATCCATGATACATGCAGGATCAAACATCACCCATCTCATGATATTTTCATTGATTTTCACTAGGTTAAATATAAAATAATTCAAGGCAAGAGGTTCTCTACTATAGGGGGTTTAGTGTCATAAAATTGTACCCTGTGTAATTTACCATTGCATGATACTCCTATGTTATCTGAAAAACCACAATTAGTGTAAGCATCCACATCCCTTCATCCACTTTGTCCTTTTTCCCATTTAAACACTTGATCATACAAACTAATTGGCCCAAGACACGTGTGTACTATGGATATGTCTGCACAATGTGCATTTAATCTACAAATCTGCAATCATGCAATTAGTTATTGAGACATTACAAATGCCACCCCTATAGTGTAATGCCTCCTACTACTGCCCACCAACATCGAGAATCACTCAATATCTTGAGACTTCATCATTGGGCTTCATTTTCCCTTATTATTCATAATTTCAAGCTTCTTGGATAATCTATTGGAAATTTCACAATATCTCCATATTTTCTTTGTGCTCATTCTTGCATTTGGATTCCTCTTCACAAAACCTTGGAATTTATAACATCACAAATTTGTCACCCTCTTCATCTCGCCTTCACTTCATTGAGCTTCAACCTTGTGGCTTCAAAGGGGAGTTCTTCATCTCACTCCATTATGTTGTGTTAATCATATAATATTCTATTGATCGTTGTCTTATTACTTTATTTATTATTATTAGTCTATCATATTTCAATTATCTATTATAGATTTCCGTCTATCTATGTAGTTGTCATGGAGGTGGAAATACCAAAACAAGGACTTGACTGAGGGAGGTCTCCAAATAGCCCCAAAAGTTTCCCTTTCTTTCTTGTGTGAAGGTTTTAGAGGAGAAGATGGAATGGAAGCTCTTAGGATTCTTCTACCTCCTTCACTATAAGTGTGTTCTCTCCCTAGTTTCTCTTGTTTTTGTTGCTCCCATACTATAATCGTATTCTTTATTTCATGTTGTTAGAATAGTTTCATTTTCTACTAAGTTATTAGTGTCTTGGATTTTTTCTATTATATGTTCTCTATGATAGAAACAAGGTAGTGGACACAACTAAGAGAGGTGGGGTGAGTCAGTTGTGTCCCAAATCTCAAAACCTTAACATGGTAAGTGCAAGAAGTTGAGTCTACTTCTAGGGGAAATTTTTGCGCGTGAAACCCAATTTTTGAAGAAGATGTTTTCTAAAGATTTTTTTCAAAAAATTAAAACCCATTATAGATATGATTACATATATTTAAAATACAGTTTTTTTAAAAAAAATTGGACTATTTTTTTAATTATCAAATAACTTCTAATCAAACAGGTCCATAAGCATGAAATAAAAGGTTTCCTTATTTTTTATTACTTTTCTTTTCACATTTAAAAATAAATAAATTATATGACATGAAACTACGAGCAATCATTTTCACTTTCAAAACAAAAATTACACTCAATAAAAAAATAGTAGAAAAAAATATATTTAGTAAAAAATTACAAAAAATATTCTCATCAATCTTGTGTATCTTAAAAATGATTTTCTAAAAGGATTAAAAAAATTAATTTCATTTAGGTCAAATTATGATTGTCATACACACACGGAAGGTCCTGAAAGCATGACTTTTAAATAGTGTTTTTTGAATACACCTAGTGAAATTCAATTTTTATCATCTAGGTAGTAATATAAATTACATATTGGGAAACTAGACTTTGAGCACTACATTTCACATTACTGACTTTTCTTAGATTCAATCTTTAATTTCTTCAAATGTTTTGATCAATTGGGACAAATTTTGAAAAATAGGGAAAACAGTTCCAATTTTTTGGCCAAAAAGTGGACTCAACTTCTTGCCGGCACCCAAAAAAATCTTAACCTTAAATCTTAGATCTTTATGATGAACATTAATAGAAAGATCACAACACATCAACCATCACATAAAACCAAGATTTTTGACATGGAAACCTAGTTAGGGGGAAAATCGTGGTGGGAATCAAACCCACAAGATGATGTACTCTGTTAAAAGTACTATACCTACTTAAAGGTATTATAAGGGGAATCCACATGCATTCAGGCACACTACCTAGAGCTCAATACTCATATACAAATCAGGGCTACAACGTAAAGGAATATAATGAGGGCTACAACCCTCACTAAACAACAATTCACAAATCATGAACTAACTATTAGCATCTTCGTTATGCCTATACAGTTCCAATGAAGTACATAATAAATCAGATCTATGCCTCAATTACAAATTCCACTCATACCTCTTCACACAACCTCTCATACACCTATACACACATGATCCTCTCCATAAAAGGACATTATATTTATACAATTCATCAACCTTATTTCTTCAAGGCCGGCCAAACACCTAATTATAAATATTGAATAAAATATAATGCAATATTTAAT
This sequence comes from Thuja plicata, assembly GCA_018584345.1. Classification (NCBI taxonomy): domain Eukaryota; kingdom Viridiplantae; phylum Streptophyta; class Pinopsida; order Cupressales; family Cupressaceae; genus Thuja; species Thuja plicata. The sequence goes on from MU225350.1 coordinate 456,699, forward strand.
GCGATCTAAATTTTGTTGGCTAAGACACAAAAATGATCCAAAACTTCATCCTCGAACATGCTATAGTTCCAAAAATCATGCCTCAACATTCAAAATGTGTTACGCCATCATGTCGGCCAAGAACAATGAAGAACACCAACATGCCTCAAGAAAATAACCAAATGTGATCACATCAATCAATGCGATCCAACAACACAAATAAAACACAATTTAGAAATATCAACAACGACCATGAAATGCCATAGTAACAACCAAAATAACTTTGTCTCAGAATTCAACATCAACTCTGCACTATTTATCAGGAACACCAATACGAACCTCTGTCACTTAATAAAAATATCTTGTGATCCTTCAAATCATGAACTAGTCAAGCTGAGGACACAAGTCCATATCCTAAACACACCACCAAGACAACAACCAAAGATATAGAATAACCGATCCACGCATAACCAAAAATTATTACAGTGTCTCTTCCTGAATAACCAAAATACCAATCTCTAATTAAACATCCATAACTCACTCCAATCATAATGCTAATCTCTATAAATTGACATAAGTCAACTACAAACATCTCTGAAACCATCTATATATTCACAACATCTGTTCTTCAATACAATATTCATATTGAACCTATCATCTTATTGGATATCACACGAACAACGCAGGAACACTGTCTCAAAGAGTAGAAATAAGTTGACATCAATGAAAAAATATCAATGTCAGGACATGTATGCATGATATGCCAACAATATCCCCCTTTGGAATTACTGATAAGATATGATGTGAAAAATAATCAATGCACAAAGAAATCATATCAACATTACCACCAACAATATCCACAATATTATCTTTCAGAGTCTCTCTAAAAAACCTTTTGTTGGTTCCCAAAAGAGGTAGACCAGAATCTCCAATTAATGATTCTATGAGATGGAAATTTCTCAATTATTGAAATACAACCAGGCTCTGGACCAACTAACAAGGATTAGAAATCATTCTACACTTTAGGTTCTGCAAAACCTAGGTGGGTGCACCTTTAGATATTAACATAATTGCATCAAGAAAAACAAAAAATATCCTTAATGCTCAGCACACACTAGAGAAAATAATAAAAATTATCCAAATCTATACTAATCTACTGAGTACTATGGACCTTGAGATGAAACATATAACAATTAAACCCAATAAAAGTGATAGTGATATTTTTAAATTTGATTTTGACAGAAACCATAGATGAAATTAAATAGGCGTGTTCATATAGAAGAACAGTGCTTTAATCCATTGGGGAATTCCTAAGACATAATTATGAGTACATTCATGACAATGTTGACCTAATAAATTATCACTTTGTAACAATTTTTGTTGAGAACTTCCAGAAAAATACTTCTTATAATACCCTACTATAAAACCACATGAATCTGCAATATATTTTGAGCAGTTAATTGATTACTTGAATTAAAGTAACAAAATATTTTCATACACTTTCAACAGTGCAATGAATGAAATGAATTCTTGACCTAAGTCATCTAGAATTCATACAACTCAAAATAGGGAGAGAGATTGACAAGAAATTGCTTGTACTTTATTTATGTTTGATTATCAAGAACTCAAATTACGTTTCAAAATTTTCCAATGGAAAGGCCCTTTCATTTCATACTTTGTAACAATCCTTTACATTCTTCCAAGGCTAAAAATATATTAGACCTGACCTCTAAAATTGGACTTAAACTTCCTACTTCTGAGATCCTGTATTCCAACCTTGATTTTCCCTTTTATAGAAGACAAAGGAGCAATAAGCTTCAGGCTCTTGGAATGACACATAGCACAAAAAGAAAAAATCAGCTACAACTCCTTGGAACTTGCAAAAGGAAAAATTTCCACGAGATCAAAACACTTGATTCAACTAACTGAGAAGATGCTCTTTCACTGATTTCCTTTAACCAATCAATTACAGTGGCAACACCTCAGCTTCGAATACTCATTAAGTACATTTGTTGCCAGCTATCATATTCCAAGTCTGGTGGTCATTTCAACTTGATTGCCTCATCAATAATTTTCTTGTATGACAAATACTTAACCACCACCTAACCTATTTCTTTCTCAAAATACTCAAAAAAGGAATGACATGCTAACAAATAATCAACACATATAGTTAATGTATTAGTATCTTCGTCCTCACAAATAATATCTACTTTGGCCTTCAAAATATTAGTAGTTTGATTCAACCAATCTTGCATGTTCTTGATGTTACCTACATCATCAATTATATCTAGTAGCATGACCTTTTCCAAATCCTTAAATCCCCTAAAAAGGGTCCTTATTTTTCTTTCAGTAGTATCAAGGAAAGCATGAAACTCCTGCATTGCAATCACCAGTTCGTAAGTGGGCTTAATCAGAGTGGAAAAACATTACTGTCAAATTGAGATCCCAAGTGTACATCCCTCATTGTCTGAGTTCTTCTCATCCACTTATCAAAAATGGGCTCTAGGATACCTTTGTCCTTTGTGAAAACACTTAATGCCTCACTAAGAACAGAATACAAATGATGCACACTTTTCATCTTCCTGACCATTTTTCCACTAACATGTGTCAAAAGTGTACTCACAATTTATTTTATCCTTTTCCCAAATTCCTTGTTATCTCTAGCTAGCTCACCCTACAAATCTTGTATTTTCTCTATTAATTGTGACCTTGAAGGCTCAGTAGAACATGCATATTCATCATGCACTGATGTTGTAGGAGAAGGTGGAACATCAATTATTGGGGAAGTCGGTACATTTTTTAAGTTGATGGTAAAAGGGAGGAGACAGAAGGAAATTGAAACATGGCCTTAGATGATCCTGATTGATGAGTACCTCTCTCATATTTAATCAATTCATTTTCTTGGATACCATAGGCCACATCAAGTTTTTCATATATACTTTTATATTTCTCTTTTTTTGCCTTTTCTTCTTCTGCTACTGCCTTATTGAGCTCAGTTGCACTAAGAGTAAGGTCGGAAGCTTTAGTACTAGAGGTATCTATCACCCTCTTGATTACTAATCTTCCTCTAAAACTATAGGAAACATCACTATCTTTACTTCTTTCCTCACCCTGAGATAACGACCAAATAGCCAAAGCAGCATGATCCTTGCTGAAGATTTCTCCTTTCAATGTCATTTTGGCCTCATCCTGTAATTGGTATACTAGACCATTTTTATTTCTAATAGCATGAAAGGGAAAAGCATCAGCAATGTCCCATTTTGGAAGTATTAGAACCCTTGCATCTTCAATCATCTTTCTCCCTTCTTCTAGAGTAATTGTTTGGATTTGCTTATTAATTTCATCTTTAATCTCATTCTTAATCAAATTCTTATCCTTACTAGGCTCTAAAGTATGTTGTTCTTCAACCTTTTTGTTGAATTCCTCAGTCTTAGTGCCCCAAACAAACTATATAAAAGGTCCTTCTCTTACAAAAGCATCGTCAGATAGATATTTATTACATGTAGCTCTACTCACTTCATCCACTAGTTTTCCTTGTACCTCAACAATACTAACATCTCATTCCAATGGACGTGGCACAGTGAGAATAACTGATTGGACCTCACCTTCAGTGATAACCATAGCCCCCTGCTCCTACATTTCAAGCAACTGGTCTGCAATCATCTTTTCCTTAGAGTCCAAAGATTGAGCCTTTGGAGATGCAACTGGGGACTCAAAGGTGAATCTCTGATAGCAGAGTCATATATATCAATAACATGTACATGATTTAATTTATTTGAGGATGAAGAAGAAGTGGAAACATCTTGCATTTTTATTTTTCCTTTTACCTCAGTAAACTCAGGTATTTCATCACTAAATTTGTCATCAGTCAAAGGGCATGTAGTGTGAGAGTCACTGCTCTGTGGAGACTCAGCAAGATGACTTCTATCTCTCTCATCTTCTTCATCTTCTAATTGCTCTTTTTCTTTCTGATAAGGATCAAGCACAAATCTTGGTAGATATTTTGGTCTTTTTTCTAAAACTTGATCATCCCTAAGGGTGTCACTCTATGACTTCTTGTTTTTCAATTGTTAGTAATAACTAAGAGGGGGGAGGGTGAACCAGTGGCCTCAAAAATTAATCCTTAAATTAACCCTTCAAACTTTGTACCACAAATTATACCTCTAGTTATCTTCAGTCCTACAAGATTAATGCCTTGAAATAATTTTAACAAATTACTACTTGTCAGAATGCTCTGTAAACCTTCTTTTGTATGTTTATCGATAAGCAGTCTTTCTATTTACCGAAATATAGTAAATAACTAGTGTATACCGATCAATAAAACAATAAAGTAATGAAACATAAACACATAACACATGGATTTCTAACGTGGAAACCCTATTAAGGGAAAAACCACTGGGACCAGTACCCCAAATTTTCACTCTTCTGAAGTGAGTTTAGTTAAGAGCCAACCCTTTTAAAGGTTACAAACACACTGTTAGGTGTGACCTTGTTAGATGATTCGAAAGATAGTTTGTCACTTAGTATCTAGCATCTAATGCTACCATCCTTGATCAAACACTCACTTGGCAATTCAATAAGTATCAGTCATATCCAATGCTACTTTCTATGATCAAACTTTTTGATACGCCTTGGTATGTATCTCAATTAGAAAATACTTTTAAGTCCTGCTCAGTTAAGAGACTTGATGCTTCAATGGTTAAACTAAAATATTAAATTGACCTGTTCACATATACAACTTTGAATTACAGATTTTTAGATCTATTGTAAGTACATTATCTCTTTGATCAATATAATCAATTCAATACCTTTGCTCCACACTGCTTTGCTCTGTGATGTTGTTTCACTGTTCGTCGGTGTCTGCAGAATCTATCTCTTTCCTCATCTTGTTGATCAGGTTTGAATGAAGACTTTCTTCTCCTTCAGAATCACTTCAGCATCTATTCTCTTTTCTCTTCTCTTCACCCCACAATTCGTAATTAATTGGGTTTGTCTCTTTATAGACATGATTTCACCATTTCTTGGCCTTTTTGATCTTGGCATGATCCATAATTCTCGCCACTTAGATTCAAAGAAAAACTCCAGTTTTATCTCATAGAGATCTTCTTTCCAAATGGACAAAGCAACTTTAAATCCTTTACTTATCCTCGGCTTTATCTAGTTGATTAAAACAATGATAAGTACTCATTAAGTTTATTTTTAGCTCTTGACAACTAAGCATTTTGTCATTTCTGAACTCTCTGTTCTGTCGGTCAATACTTTAGTTAGTCATCAGTGACAACTACCTGTTCCATTGGTGTGGCTTCAATTGTCTTTGGGATCTTTGTCCATCAGCAAACACTGTAATTTTGTCTGTCGGGTTACTGTGTGCTTTTCTCATCGAGCAACACTGTGTTTTTTCTCTTTTACTTTGTCTGTCAATGTGCACTTTGTCAGTATATACACTCACTTTGTGAATACTTGACTTATATGCATTACTGATAGCATAGCCTTTGATTCATCAATTCTTTGAAGTCTTTGGTAGTATGACCATACAAATTATATCAAGTTGACATCAATGACAATAAAATACATTAACGAATTTAATGTCTTGCATAAACTTTCTTATGTCACTGTGATCATCAACTTAACATCTTCAAACATTCAATCAGTTATAGTTCATCAATCTCTCCCTTTGGCATTGATGGAAACACACTACATTATCACACTATATTATGCTAATAAAATGTGAAATATAATAGTTGAATTTCATCAAACTACCAATCTTATGTACTATAACCGATACAAATATCTGGTCCTCGGTAAGCTCATATAGCTTAGATTTGATTCTTTCAGCTTTCTTTTTGTCTTCAATACCTTCACTAGATAGATGTAGAATCTTTCTTTCTTTGATGTAATCTATTTTTCTCTTGTGTCAACCTCTCTCCCTTTCACTGTTCTATTTTCTTTGATGTCTCTTGTCAGAAATTCTCTTCCTTAGTATGTACTCTCCCTTTCTGGTTACATCTCTCCCTTTGGATAATGTGATGGATATAATCTCTCCCTGAGGTGATAATGGATATAATCTCTCCCTTTGAAAAAAATGCCAAACAAATATTTTTGACAGTAATGCCAAACAAATCCATTCTATCCATAATATACTCCTTGAATTGTTCAATCTCTCAGTAATACAATAATTCTGGTGCTCGAAGTAGATAAATACCTTGTTGTTTATAGATGTATCTTTGAAGTCCATTTCTTTGCTTGTATCAACATGAATGATATTCTGATAATATGTAGGCTGATGCAGCCTTCTAGTCATTTTACTGACCAGTAGACAAGGGTCTGACCCCTAGTCTCTTTCTCAAGTATTCAAATCCATCCTTGGGTAGTAGCTTGGTGAAGATATCGGCTAATTGTTCCTTAGATTGCACATACTCAAGTATCACCTCCTTTGCTTGAACTTGTTCTCTCAAATAATGATACTTGATGGCAATATGCTTTATTTTAGCATGCATGACTGGATTCTTGGAAATGTTTATTGCACTTGTATTATCACAATAGATAATTATTGGTTCAAGAATTTTCATATTCCTACCTTCTAGTAACTGTTTGATCCATGCAATATTTGAGTAGTTTGCTACAGCAGAAACATACTCTGCTTTAGCAGTAGACTAAGAGATGCATCCTTGCTTCTTGTTGATCTATGTGACAAGTTTGTCACCCATAAAGAATGCTCCTCCAGTTGTGCTCTTTCGGTCATCAATATTTCCAACCCAATCAGCATCAGTAAAGACCTTAAGTTCAAATTTTCCTTCTCTTATATACCATAAGACATATTCCTTGGTATTCTTCAGATATCTTAGGATTCTTTTCACAACAGTCATATGTGATTCCCTGGGATTAGCAGAAAATCTTGCAACTATTCCTACTGCATGTGCAATACCTGGTCTAGTATGTACAACATACATGACTTTTCTAATCATTGATATATAAAAAGTCTGATTTACCTCTGATGACTTGTCCTCCTTTGTCAGCTTACATCTAGTTGTCATCGGTGTTCCAACTGGCTTGGAATCTTCCATCTTGAATATTTTCAACACTTCCTTGATGTATTTGGATTGTGTAATGAATATACCTTCATCTTGTTGCATGATCTGTAGACCAAGAAAGAACTTGATTTCTCCAAACATAGACATCTCAAACTCTTTGCTCATTTCATTTGCAAATGATTTTCATAGCATATCATTGCCTCCAAATATTATGTCATCAACAAATATCTCAGCAATCAAAATGTTAGCATCAGTATCTTCCTTTAAATAAAGATTACTATTTTCACTAGTCCTTACAAATCCAATACTTGTAAGATAGGAATGAAGTATTTCATACTAGGCTTGGGATGCTTGTTTCAATCCATCCAAGGCTTTGTGTAGTCTACATACCATTTCCCTCTTGTCTGGATCAACAAACCCTTCTGGTTGCTCAATGTATACCTCTTCTTCAAGTATTCCATTTAGGATTGCAGACTTGACATCCATTCGGTATACCTTGAAGCCTTTACATGTAGCATAAGCAAGTAATATTCTTACTCCTTCTAGCCTAGAAACGGGTGAAAAGGTCTCTCCATATTCAATCCCTTCTTCTTGTGCATACCCCTTGCATACTAGTCTTTCTTTATTTCTGGTGACTTCTCCATTCTCATTCAGTTTATTCCTAAATATCCATTTTGTACCGATTACATTCTTGTCATCTGGTCTCGGTACAAGTGTCCATGTCTTTTTTTTCTCAATCTTCTCAATCTCCTCATTCAAAGCACTAATCCATTCATCATTATCAAGTGCAACATTGATAGATTTTGGTTCAAAATTGCAAATTAGACATCTTGTGCTTAGAGACTTACTTCTGGTTCTCATTCCAGCCTTCTTATCTCCAATGATCTGGTTATGTGGATGGTTCCTTCTGACATATATAGAAATTACAGGTTCAATTCTTTATCTATCATCTTGATCATCAATTTGTCTTTCATTCTGATCTCCATCACTTGGTGCATTATCTTGAGCACTATCCTGATTGTCGGTATTTGCAGCCTGATGCTCAGGTGCAATGAACTGTTGCTTGGGAGCTCTACATTGTTGGTGTGGTAGAGTGTCATGTTCTTCATTATAAACAAACCTGGTGTAGTCCTCTGGTTCTTTTGTGCTTTTCATTTCATTCTTCTCTGCAAATTCATCTATCTTTACATTTGCACTTTCAAAAATTTTGTTAGAGGCTTTATTGAGACATTTTTAAGCCTTTCTCTTGGTGGAATACCCTAGAAAGATTCCTTCATCACTCTTGGATTCAATTTTTCCATTTCTATCATCCTTTAATATATAACATTGACTACCAAAAATTTTGAAGTAACTTGCATTGGGTGTGTATCCATACCATAGCTCATGGGGTGTCTTCTTGGTGTCTTTCTTCAATTATACTATGTTCAATGTGTAAACAGCAGTACTGATAGCTTCCCTCCAGAAGATTTGGGTGATGCCTTTCTCTATCAGTAGTGTCCTTGCACAATCAACTATGGATATGTTCCTTCTTTCAGTAATTCCATTTTGCTCTGGTGTTCTCCATGCAGAGACCTTTCTTTTGATTCCATGCTCATTGCAAAAGTTAGTGAATTCATCTAAAATAAATTCCCCTCTTCTATCTGATCTTAGGCATTTCAATTCTTTACCACTTTTTTTTTCTACCATTACTTTATACCATTTAAACATCTTGAATGCTTTAGATTTATCTTTTAGAAATATTACTATCATCATTCTAGAGTAATCATCAACAAAGAGAATAAAATATCTATCACCATAATAACTCTTTTTCCTCATGGATCCACATAGATAAGTATGGACTAATTCTAGAATGGCATCAGATATATGGGTTTTTCTTTTGAAACTAGATTTTGTCATCTTACCTTTTTGAGAATTTTTGCACATGATATTGTCTGGCTTAATCATCGTTGGTAAGCCTCTTACATTTCTCTTTCTTCTTATCTTTATCATGTTGTCAAAGTTTACATGACACAGTCTTTTGTGCCACAACCATATATCTTCATTTCTAGCCATTAAGGAAGTGGTGTCAGTATCATTAAGATAGAATAAGTTACCCTTTGTCTGCTCACCTGTACCAATCAGATTTCCTGATTTATTGAATATCTTTGCCTTCTTATCCTCAAATGCTACTCTGTGACCTAAATTATTCAACTAAGAAACACTCAATAAATTATAATTCAATCCTTTCACCCAATAAGAATTATCACATTTTATCAGGTTATTCAACATTATAGTTCCTTTACCTTCAACTAGACAAGGTGTGTCATTACCCATTCTTACTGATCCACCATTATAGTATTCAAAAGTCTCAAACTTTTTCTTTTCACCGGTCATATGGTGAGTGCAGCCACTATATATGATCCAGACATCATTTTTACTAACTTTAGATATGATTCAGTTTCCACATACCTTTCTTCATCATCATCTAAATCATCTTTTACTGCCACAAACACCATCTCGATGTCTTCATCAAATTCAGTGTCAGTATCATCATCTTTTCATTTAGCTAGGTAACTGGCCTTCTTTCCTTTTTCCTTGTAGTCTTGGGTATCTCTTCTTTCTGATAGTCGATTTCTTCTATAATCACCTTTGTCAAACTTCTTTTCAAATGACCTGTCATTACTTCTATCATATTTTCTCCTATTAGGACATCTTGTAGCAAAGTGTCCAATCTCTATATAATTAAAACATACAAGTGGTAATTTACCTTTGTATTTACCTTTATCTCTCTGCATTCTTTTATCCATAAGTGCTTCAATTTCATCAAGATCTTCTTCTTCACTTTCACTATCACTATCTTTTCTCATAGTGTGTCTATGACTTGATTTATTTATTCTCAAAGAATATTTGAATGTAGACTCTATGTTTGGTAAGACACTATTATCAAAATTATTCATCTCAAATGAAATCAGTCTTCCAATTAAACTATCTAGAGTAACATTTCTATTTGCTACTGCTCTCATTTCTTGTATGAAAGATACTCTAATAGCATAAGTAGGCAGTAAGGTTCTTAGAGTTTTACTTATCACTGTATCTTCATCTAGTACACCTCCAACTCCTCGGATAGCATTGACTACCTTTTTGATTCTTGTGTTGTACTATGTGATGTTTTCACCTTCTTTCATTCTGAGATCATCAAACTTTCCTCTAAGGATTTTTGCCTTGACTCTCAGAACATTTTTATCACCACCATGTACAAGCTTCAATTTTTCCCACATCTAATTTGCAGTTGTGCATACTTTGACATCTTCAAATTCAGCATTGGAGAGTGAGGAAGCAAGCTCTATCATCATGCAGTTGTGCTCATGCTTCTCTCTCATTTTTTCAAATGTGGGTGCTCCTGTGGGAAACACATATTCAGTATCTAAGTATTGAGTAACATCATTTCCAATACCTGATAAGTGGAGTCTTATTCTTCTTTTCCATGAAGCAAAGTTGTCTTTTTTCAACTTGAGCACATCTCGTCTGTTCATCTTGTGATCTTTAGCTTAGGTCTTGAAACCTTCCTTCTAAGAACACAAGCTCTGATACCAATTGTTACTAATAACTGAAAGGGGGGGTGAATCAGTGGCCTCAAAAATTAATCCTTAAATCAACCCTTCAAACTTAGTACCACAAATTATACCTCTAGTTATCTTCAGTCCTACAAGATGAATGCCTTGAAATCATTTTAACAAATTACTACTTGTTAGAATTCTTTGTAAACCTTTTTCTATATGTTTACTGATAAGCAGTCTTTCTATTTACCGAAACACAGTAAATAACTAATGTATACCGATCAATCCAAAATTACTTATGTGAAATGAAAAACAATAAAGTAATGAAACATAAACACATAACACATGGATTTTTAACGTGGAAACCCTGTTAAGGGAAAAAACACTGGGACCGGTACCCCAAATTTTCACTCTTCTGAAGTGAGCTCGGTTAAGAGCCAACCCTGTTAAAGGTTACAAACACATTGTTAGGTGTGACCTTGTTAGAGGATTTGAAAGATAGTTTGTCACTTAGTATCTAACATCTAATGATTCCATCCTTGATCAAACACTCACTTGGTCTGTCAATAGGTATTGGGCATATCCAATGCTACTTTCTATGATCAAACTTTTTGATACTCCTTGGGATGTATCTCAATTAAAAAAGACTTTTAAGTCCTGCTCGGTTAAGAGACTTGATGCTTCAATGGTTAAACTGAAATAGTAAATTAACCTATTCACATATACAACTTTGAATTGCAGATTTTCAAATCTATTGTAAGTACATTATCTCTCTGATCAATATAATCAATTCAATACCTTTGCTCCATACTGTTATGCTCTATGATGTTGTTTCACTATTTTTTGGTGTTTGTAGAATCTAGCTCTTTCCTCAGCTTGTTGATCAGGTCTGAATGAAGACTTTCTTCTCCTTCAGAATCTCTTCAGCATTGATTCTCTTTTCTCTTCTCTTCACCCCACAATTTGTAATGAATTGGGTTTGTCTCTTTATAGACATGATTTCACCATTTCTTGGCCTTTTTTATCTTGGCGTGATCCACAATTCTTGCCACTTAGATTTAAAGCAAAAATCCAATTTTATCCTATAGAGATCTTCTTTCCAACTGGACAAAGCAACTTTAAGTCCTTTACTTATCCTCAACTTTATCTGGTTGATTAAAACAATGATAAGTACCAGTTAAGTCTATTTTTATCTCTTGACAACTAAGCATTTTTTCGTTTATGAACTCTATGTTCTGTCGGTCAATACTTCAATTAGTCGTCAATGACAACTGACTGTTCCATTAGTGTGACTTCAGTTGTCTTTGGGATCTCTGTCCATCAGGAAACACTGTAATTTTGTCTATCAGGTTACTTTATGCTTTGCTCATCGGGCAACACTGTGAATTTGCTCTTTTACTTTGTCCGTCGGTGTGCACTTCATCGGTGTATACAGTCACTTTGTGAATACTTGACTTATATGCATTACTGATAGCATAGCCTTTGATTCATCGGTTCTTTGAAGTCTTTGGCAGTATGACCATACAGATTATATCAAGTTGACATTAATGACAATACAATACATTAACTGATTTAATGTCTTGCATAAACTTTCTTATGTAACTATGATCATCAACTTAACATCTTCAAACATTCAATCAATTATAGTTCATCACCAACATCATTTTATACATCTAACCTACCTTGATCTATATCTTTGGTCCCTTAAATGAAACACTCTTTTGTGCAGCTATCTTTTTGGGAGGTAGTCTCACTTTGTCCCATTTTTCATGTAAAGCTAGCATAATCTCCTCGAAATGATCAAACAAAGAATTAATTTTATTTCCAAAAGTCATGAAATCCTTTAGAGGATCATAAGTTGGCACCTTCTCATGGACAATATCCAACATTTTTTTATATGCCACCCATTTTTCTTTCTTCAATTCCCAATCACACAAAAAAAATTCATTTCTAATAACATCTTCATGATAATGGAATTGATGCTCCTTGTTTCTTCTACCGACTTTGTTACAAAAAATACTATAGAAATCTTCAAGATCAACAACCCTCTATACACTGACACCCATATTATAAGGCTCAAGAATTTTATCAAAATACTTCCACCCACCTTTTGAAATGAAATAATTGTGCACAATTGTGAAATCTGGGAAAATAGTTCCCTTTCCTCTTCCAGATAACTCTTCCTCCTGAATGTAACTCATTTGCCATAAAAATGCAGTTAATCCAACCCTAAAGGGAACATGATAAGGTAACACATGAGGGGTTCCACTGAAACCGTATACTCTAATCACTGTAGTTGTAGGGTAAGGATAAATATCACCCCAATTGTGCTTAATCTTCAAATTGGGATCTATCTCCAAAGGTATAATTGTTTCATGCAACATTTTAGGAATCCTTGGTAGATTCACCTATGACTTGGTTCTCAATCTTGATGAAAAAAAATTATCAAACCTTACAAATCTAGCCTAAGGTCTATCCCATGACATATCTGTGCTCCACAACTATACTAGAAATTGAGCACCATCTTTCTCTCTTTTCAATGTCATGGTTTCCTCAAAGAAGTCAACATGTTTTTCCAAGAACATATGCATTAACATGGAATACCTAAAGAAAGGTGATTCTAATTTTCTATTCTTAATTCCCTATAGACCTTCATGCATCTTATCTACAATGTATGGAGAAAAATCATAAATTATATGAAACTGAGGTTGTCTAATATGAATAGCCTTATACATGTAGTCAATTGGGATCACCTTTATGGGGTGTAAATCAAGAGTCTAACACAAAGAATAAAAATTTGCAAGAAACATAAGATTTAATGTCTCTTTCTTAATAAGATCTTTAGTACTAGGGCCAATGAAATATTTATCCTTTCCCACCACAGCCAGATGTGCAGGCATCAACAAACTTCTAATGCAGCGCCTCTAAGCTTGGTATTTTTGCTCAAAATATTGAAAATCAATGGGCTCCAAAGTGGGGGATGGCTCATATAGATCAAACAATTCTTGTAATTCTTTCCTACAAATCCTAAGGATTACATTGCCATCATTATCCTTGATTTCCTTTAGCGCAAGGTCATATCTATCTGCAATAGCTACTAATAAATCTACATCCATGAAAACACCTGACATTACCAATTTTCCTAGATCGTACTTCTATGCATTACAAGAAGGGGATTTCACATTTATCTACCTGAATCACAACATAAAAAAATTCAATCCAGTCTTAGGAATAATAGCATCAGTCAAAACCTGAGCTTTATTGAACAATCCTTCTACAAATTTTGCGTTCCTTAACAATTTTTTTAGCCTCACCCTATTCATTTATTGATTCGGGAAATAAATCTAGAAAATCATCGAATGGTTTTCTCTTTGCATAATCTACCTTTCCTAGAATGTTCCCTTAATGATCTCATGACTACTCAGAAACTAAACTCTTGGCTTCCTATAACACTTCACCTTTGAAACCCTTCACACCAAGTCTTAGACACAAAAGTACCCAGAGTAGAACACCCCACACAAAAGAATAAAATGAAGAGACAACAATAAAACAAGGAGAGGATACAAAAACTTATTGGTTAAAGAATGCCACCCTCTGTAAAAAACTAGTCAGAAAACCAAGAAAGTTGTTTTCACAAACTCTGCAAATCTTCAAAATAAATGATCACCTTCTTGCATCTCATGAATTATACACTCATATGCAATTAAGAAAACAACATTGACACATTCCAAATTAACTTCTAGTCATGTCAGCTTACATCCACTTGAGAAATGAAGTTGAACACAAAAAACCTAGTTTAAATCTCCACTGTAGATCATTCTTCAAAAAAGACAGAGTGAACGATGAGATTTGGTCCACCAACCTTGACTCCATTTGGAATTCATCTGGAACTTTCTATCATTCTCACTATGCTAAATCCTCTATCAATGGCCCACCATCAAAATTGCTACCTTTAGTTCTACGTGGCAACATCGCGCTACCATGTGATGCATAAAGCACTTGGATCTTTGGATCATGTGATGGAGAAATCCTTCACATCTTGTTGATCTTTAACTCCTCATAGCCAACACATCATATAATGAAGTTTATTATCTTTTGAGCACCTTTTGGGACCTGATTAAAAGACCTACTTTAAAATAAACATGTACTAAAATATAACCTTTGAAGTAGATGGGGCCTTAATGACCTATCCCTATCACTCTTCATCATAAGTCTCAATTGGCCATCAACATCCAATAGAAAAATACCACATACCTTCTTTACTGTCCACTTTCCTGACTTTTAGCACCGACGACTAAGGAGAGGTGTCATCATTTTGCTACTGCACGATGCATAAACATCCTACAACTTTTGATCACGCGATAGCACAAAACCATAGATTTACTTTTGATATTCCCGACAGATAATTGACACTTGTATACTTTATTAATGGGACAATCCTATCGCATGGGGACATGTGTCAAGATAGCTAATCACTCCATGGGACCTACCATAAAATTCAAGGCGCAACTTTAGAAAAAGGTAAAATAAAGGACCTTCGCGGGACTTAAGTAAATAATTTGCAAGGAATAATAAAATGGCCTCACCCATGATGACATGACCCATTACTTAAGTGGATAAAGTAATGCAGAAACATAAGAAACCATGGCTAATACAAAATAAGGTAAGACAAAAAGGATAAAACCCTAGTAACAAAATTAGTACCACCAGTGGCTCTTATTAGGATGCTTATTTGCTACAATGAATAAGGTAAGAACTTAGAATCTCTTGGAAGAGTAGACCAAAAACATAGCAAACCCTAACTGACCAAAAACAGAAAAAAAAAAAACAGGAAAACCAAAGAATATATACAGAAATTCTAACTACTGCTCATGGAAGAAAACCACTTATGAAAAGTAGTGCTTTAGGAATTGTCCATGAACCGATAATTCCAAAATATTTCCAGTTAGATCCTTGAGAAAATAAGAATTCTCTCCCCATTTTTCATGAATAATATATGGGCCTAGCCAAATTGGATCAAATTTACCATGTTTTCATTTATCCTCCAACTTAACATTCCACATTAGTATAGCATCCCCCATATTGAAGTATCAAGTAACTGATTTCTTTTCATATAAGTTCTTCACTTGTAATTGAAGTCTAGCATTTCTTGTAGAAGCCCCTCTTCTTGTTTCGTCCAATTCTATCAAGTCACTGATCCTCAACTACATATCATCATACATTTGTACAAACTTATACATTTGTATTAAATTATTCTGAGGTAACCTCGCTTGAATCCCATACACCACATCAAATGGTGCACATCCTATTGCCCTTTTGATTGTTACCCTATCCTATGACCAACATTAATTTTTAGTCCCAAGCCTTCTTGTTTTTATCCAAAACCCTCTTTATAATCTTGAGTAAACTCTTGTTGCTTGATTCAGCCTGACCATTTCCTTGTGGGTGATAGGGTGAAGAGTAAGATATTTAGATCACATAATTATTACAAAATTTGGTGTATTCTTCATATCTGAAACACATGCCATTGTCTAAAACAATCCTTTCAGGGCATCCAAATCTTGTGATAATATTATTCATGAGAAATTCAATCACTATTTTACTGGTTGCCCTTTTAGTGGGAATTGCCTCTACCCACTTATTAAAATAATTTGTGGCCACAATTATCCATGAGTGGACCCCACTAGATTTATTGGCTATTTCTCCTATGAATTCAATACCCCACTATTAAAAGGGGCTTGCACTTCTACTAGTTTTAATGGCACATTTCCAAAAAACTTTAACTTACCACAGAAAAGTTGACAAGCGTCACATTTTTTTACAAGTTGATGAGCATCCTTAAAAATAGTAGGCCACCAAAATACCACCCTCAAAACTTTATGTGCAGTAGTATTTTCCATCTAATGGCCACCACACACACCACTATGCATTTCTTGCAAGGGTTTCTTAGATTTCTCTTGGTCTACACCTTTTAATAACACACCTTCATAATTTCTCCACCACGGCTCATCTCTAATCAGAACAAAACAAATAGCCTGCAACTTTAGAGTTCTTCTTTTGCCTTCATCCATGTCCAGAGGACAATTCATGCTTTACAGATAATAAATAATATCTTTATACCATTTACAATGGTTAAGGGTGCATATGAAAGGTCTTTGATCTTCCTCTAAAGTATTTATGTGATTAGCATCCAGATTTGCATGAGCCATAAATTTTGCTAATCCTTGCTCTCTCACTAGTTTTGTGATCTGTATATCAATATTAAATTCTTGAATGAACTATTTATCCATCTACATCTCCTTCAAGATACCTCTTGTTGTGTAAAAATGTCTTTTACTATAGCTTAATGAACATAAGCCACCATAGTTGCCCCAACAAAATAACACCTAAAATATTTAACAACCTTTACCAGTGCATATGCTTTCTTTTCATTAATATCATACTTGAGTTCTGCAGCTTGTAGAGACTTACTAAAAAAGAAATAGGCTGCTCAAACCTTTCTTCATTCTTTTGTAATAAAATAGCTGCAATTGTTTGGAATGATGCAAAAGAGAAAATTTTCATGGGCTTGGAATAATCTAGGGTTCTAAGCACTAGGGAATCCTTGATTGCCTGCTTCATCTCTTGAAAAGCTTGGGTTTCTTCTCCATTCCATTCTATCTTAGCATTTTCTTTAACATCTTAGAAATAGGCCTACTCTTCTCAACAAAATTTGTGACAAAACGCCTCAAGAAATTTACTTGGCCCAAAAAGGATTGTATGCCTTTTACATTATTGGGGATGGGAATTTTATCTATGGAAGCAACTCTCTCTAGGTCAATTTTAACTCCTTCCTTTGAAACAATGTGTCCCAACAGTTTATCCTCAGTTACTCCAAATGAATATTTTCTAGGATCCAAAGAAATTCCATATACTCCAATGCCCTCTTGAAGATATTCTCAAGATGATCACAATGTTTCTCTTCCTGCTTAGAATAAGTTGTTAAATCATCTTGATATACTTCTAAGATTTTTTATAAAAATTCAGCAAATGCAACATCCATTGCTCTTTGAAATGTTGCTCCAGCAGTGATGAGACCAAAAGGTATTCTGACATATACATGTCCCCCATGGTGTAGTGAATGTAGTCTTGAACTGCTCTAATTCCTTTACCTTTATCTTATTATAACCTGAGAACCCATCCATCATGGACATGAGTTCACAACTTGTAAATCTCTGCAACATATTCTCCATGTTAGGAAGAGCGTAATTATCCTTTAATGAAGACAAATTCATATTTCTAAATTCCACATAGAACCTAATGTCTCTATTTTTCTTCCTCAGAGGCACAAAATTTGAAACCCATGAAGAATGCCTGATAGGCTTAATTATGTCAGCATCCCTCAATTTTATTAACTCTTGTTGCATTTTAGGTCTCAATGTAGGATTGATAAGTCTTTTCCTTTGCTTAAAAGGCTTAGCATCCTCCTTTAAAGGGATCTCAAGTTGGAATAGATCTTCCCTATAGGATTTTAGGTCATCATAGGTCCATGCAAAGATATTTTTGTACTTTCTCATCAAATCAATCAATTTTTCTTACCTGGGGCGACATCATTTTTCCAATATATATTTTCTTAGGGGCTTTATCACTTCCCAGATTAATCTACAATATTTGCATCATTCATTTTATCCTTCTGATCAAAAACTTTTTCTAAAGTCGCAAAGCCCCTTGGAATCTTATTTGACTTAAGTTGAAGAACCTCTTGACAAAAAATAGTTTCATTTCCATCTATTTCTTCAACATAAGAATTAAAATATATCTCATGTCCTACATATCCATCTTGGCAATAAAAAAATCTTAAAACATCCTAATCATCATCAAAAACTTGCCAAATTTCAATGTTATCAGGTACAGAAGGTCTGACTTGAATCTCAAATTGAGAAATCCCAGCAAATTTGATGTCATCTGGCTTCAAAGCAATGTTTGCCAGTAGGTCTTCCATTTTTTTATTACTCCTATCCATCTACTCTATCCCAAAAGCCTCAAAGTGATCAATTTCATCCCAGACAACATTTCTATATTGTTTCAACCTTTTGTTCTATGATGCATATTTCCCTCTTATTTGGGATATGACCAACTCAGAGTCTCCCACCACTCTAATGCTTTTAATACCATAATTACTTACCAATATCAAACCAATCAGTAGAGCTTCATATTTTGCAACATTGTTAGTACAAGTGAAATTTAAAGAAACAAAAATTTGAAAGTTTTGCCAGATGGTGAAATCAGAAGCACTCCTATTCCCAAACCTTCCCTAGTGCAAGCCCCATCAAAAAACATAGTCCATAAGCCCTTATCTTCTACTGGTTTCTCCATCTCACTAACCAATGGGTCTATAGGTTTTTATATTGGTGACTGAAATAATTTAGCCCCTCTCAGCCCTATCGTGTGTCCAACATTTTTCCCATTGGATGGATGCACCATCTTGTGCATCTAATTGGAAGGAGGGGCAATGTAACCTAACTTATATCTTAGAAACTCAAATGTATGCTTTTGACAATGCCCTAGTAAAAATATCTGCAATATGATCTTTGTAGATACATACTCTAGTTTGACTTCTTTTTCTGTAACTTTTTCTCTTAAAAAATGATACTATATGGAAATGTGTTTATCCCTTGAATAGATTACTAGATTTTTTGAAATATTTATGGCACTTGTATTGTCATACATGATAGGAATGGGTTCAGCATACACCACCTTGATATCCTTCAATGTTTACTCCATTCATGTCGATTGAGTGTAGTAGGATACTACATCAATGTACTTAGCTTTTGGAGTAGATAAAGACATAGAGTCTTGTTTTTAGCTGAACTAGGAGGCCAATTTGTCTCCTAAGAAAAATGCACTTTCACTAGTACTTTGGTCACCCACACATCCAACCCAATCGACATGAGTATAGGCCTTCAAAGAGAACTCGCTGTCACTTTTTTACCACAAACCATAGTCCAGAGTTCCTTTTAAGTATCTGAATATTCTTTTAACAGCCTTGTCATAAGTTATCTTAGGATTCGCTTGAAATTCGGCAACCAAACATATTGCATACATGATATCTTGTCTAGAAGTAGTTAAATACCTAGCAGTCCTCCAATCATTGATCTAAAGAGTGTTTGACCTACTTTTGGAGATTCACCATTCTTCCTAATTGACAACTAGTGGCCATAGGGGTAGTACTGGTTTGGAATTCTTCATGCCAAACTTTTCAACATTTCTTTGATATACTTGATTTGATAAATAAACACACCATCATCTAAATGAGAAATTTGTAGTCCAAGGAAGAAAGATAAATCACCAATCATTGACATTTCAAATTCCTTCTACAAACTTCTAACATGCACTATCATCTCCACCAAAGATGATGTCATCAACATACACAACTATCAATAGCTTATTTTCGTCAACCTTGAAATATGGTTTTTTATAAACAATACCTTTCTTGAAACCTTGCTAAAGTAAACATTTGTCGAACCTTGCATATGAAGCTCTAGGGGCTTGTTTGAGGTCATACAATGCCTTCTTGAGTTCACACACCATGTTTAATTTCTTCTATCAATTGAAAACCATCAGTTTTCTCAATATACACTTTTTCTTTTAAATCCCTATTGAGAAATACTGACTTGACATCCATTTGATATATCTTAAAATTCTTGTGAGCTACAAAGGCAAGAAACATCCTAATTGCTTCCATCCTAGCCACTAAAGAAAACGTTCCTCAAAATCAATGCTTTCTACTTGAGAATATACTTTACAGACCAGTCCATCTTTATTCCTTGTCACTTCTCCATCTACTTTCAGCTTGTTCTGAAATACCCACTTAGTTTCAATAACATTTTTATCTACTGACCCAAGGACAAGTTCTCATTTTTTTTTTCCTAATTTGATCAAATTCTTCTTCCATTACCTTCAACCATTCTTCTTCCATATAGATTTAGTAGACACTTCCTTTCATGATAGGTAGTTATGTTGTTATAAGGAAAGACACTTATTTTAACTCAACGAGACAAGACATAGAATTTATAATTTTTCAAAATAATATAGTTTGATATTAATGATCTTCATTTATCTATTTACAAAATACTATTTCATTTTGTTTTGTTTAATTAGTTTAATGTATAAATTCTCTTGAATTAATTCACATATTTTTTTCAAAATAAATTAGGTTTTCAAAAAAAATTAGTTTTACAAATATTTCTCAAAATTTTCAAAATAAAAATTTCAATAATTATTGGTTGTTAGTAAGTTCACAACCAAGGCAATTGAATTTTGTGTTAAATTAAATTTATCTTTCACCTTTGTTCCTTGAACCAAGTGCTCAATCCTTCTAATTTTCCTTGCAAAAGAATATGCTTGATTTATCATTCTTCACTAATTTGTATTGATCTAGTTTGCATTTATTTATTTACTTAGCCTAAATTAACATTAAAAAAAGACATTTTCCTTCACAAACATTTAAATATATTATGAAAATTAAACAATAAAATATATTTGAATATGTCAATATATAAGTTTTACAAATAATGTAATATATTATTTCCCCCATGAGCCCTTTGAAGCCGTGTAATAAGCATATAATATAATATATTGAATGACTATGTCATTTTTGCTTAAAAAAAAAAAAAAAAAAGTTTTGCAAAGATTAAATTTCAATTAAAAATAAAATTATATGAAAACCATCCCCTTATTTTAATATTTTTTGTTAAATACAAACATTCCATCAATCAACAAGAAGTTCCTCCCAATATTTGGCAGGATTGTTTAAACTTTAGAAAAGAGTTTGGGTGTATTAAAAAATAAATAGTAAACTTTACAATGAAACGCTGGCAGGCCTCCCAGTTTGGAAATTATACTTTGAACTCTTAAAATGTATAAATAAGTTTGTTTTCTAATTTATTTTATGTAGGAATTATATTGGGAATTATATATGCAAAGGTTGAAACATGTAGAATTGCTTTAACCCTCAAAGAGGGTAGTCAAATAGACTATTGAACAAGAAGGTATTAAATGTGTGTGGTCTTTAAGAAGAGAAAATAAAGTTTACTTTTGAAATATTTATTCTATTATAGTACATTGTAGATAATTAGTAAGATAAATATATTTTGATGTGTTAAAAAAAAATTGAACTTTGAATCTGTAAAAGATATAAGTTATACATATTTTATATGGTGGAGATATTTGAAATTAATAAATATTAATATATTTTGAAAACTAAATTAAACTTAAAATTGAAATTTACATTTTAAAAAAAATTGAACTTTGAATCTGTAAAAGATATTAGTTATGCATATTTTATATGGTGGAGATATTTTAAATTAATAAATATTAATATATTTTGAAAACTAAATTAAACTTAAAATTGAAATTTACTTTAACTAATATAGATATTTTGAAATATAGAAAAATGTAGCGCAACAAGCAAAATGAATATATTGGTGTAGATCAATGTTCAGTATAGGTGAGGGACCTCTAGTCATGCAAGGTTAACTTGTCAATATGTAACCGTTACATAGAATCATACTATCTTTGTTTTTGAAGGCGTGACTCATTATACAACTAGTCAAAATAACACATAACACCCATATAACTAATATAACTAATAAGTCGGCTTTTAAGTTAAATTTTTTAAGTTATATTCATAAATTTAGAAAACATTCCCATATATATAAATAAACCCTAAAGCTTCAATATTCAACCCTTCCCAACTTCTCTCTGCTCTGTAACTGACTGATTTCAAATTTGGTGGTTGCAGGCTTATGCTAAACTAAGGCTGTAATCTGCTGCTCGTCAATTTCCTTATACTGACAACATATTGACTACTTGTGTACTGTTATTTATCTTTATTATTTTGCATATCTTTGGTTTTTTCTTTTTCTTTTGCTGTTGTGAATTACAGGTTTTATTTCAATTATAAACAATGAAGGCGGCTTTTGGGTCACCTCAAACACCAAGCATCAGGAATCTCCCGAGAAGGGCTCCTAAGATCACCCGTCCTCTGCGAAAGCAATTGGCAACTCCAATAGAAAATGTGTGTATTGTATTTCTCTTTTATTTCTTAGAGAAATACATCAAATTCTAGTTTTTCTTTTTATTGGTGTTGAGATCATCATTGGTTTGTCATTGCAGGGAGACAGGTTTATTGCTAACAGAAGTTCCATGGATTTTGATTGGGCTCGGTATCTGCTAAATAAAAACAATGTCATTAAAAATACACTGTCCATGGAAGAATATAACAGGGAGCAAGCAGCAACTTTGGTGATGGATTGTTCTAAGACGTCAAGAATTTTGAGCTTTAGTAGAAAGCCGTCTGCACAGGGATTGCAATCCATCTATTCTGAAGCTCTTTCTGTTGATTCTGGGGCCAGAATTAGCAGATCACAGAGGCGCTACATACCTCAAGTAAGGCTTTTACCTTCCTTTTTCTGTAAGTTAAGATTGGGTTTAGGGTTCCGCGGGAATTCCCACAATGGTAGTACACTTGTTATTGTCATTGATTTTGGTGTCTAGCGATAATTTTAATTGAATCAAGCATCCAACTAGAATTTGAAGATGTGATAAATTGCAGGTCCAATTGGCATTAGGATTCCATGAGTCAGTCCGAGAAGATTTGAGAGTCCGAGAAGATTTGAGAAGATTTGTATAGACTTTGGGTTTTATATATCTGTCAATCCATAATATCTAAATTTCAGATTGTCATTGTTGATGCTGAACAATCGATTAGGATTGATCACTTTAATGTGTTCGAAGATCACATAGCTCATCAAACAGAATGAGGCTTACGTGCCAAGTTTTAGGAATACAACTATAACAATGTTAGATTTGGGTATAGTAGCAAGGAGGTAGGAACAGGGGAGGAGGCCTGACCTAAAAAGCCAAGCGTCCTGATGAGTATGAAAAATGATCAAAACTCATATAGTAGTTTAGAGTTTGGAAGAATTCAGTTCCACCATATTCAGCGTTCAGATTAGGGTTTGTTGTCACAATTGCTAGAATTCGATTTATGTGTTTGATTCTATGAATCTTTTGTTTTAGAGAAAAATAAGGGCTGAGCTTTTGGATCTTTTAAATTCGGTTGAGGTTTCAAATTTGGTATTCTTATATTCCAAGGACTGGACAAATTCTTTAATGTGATAAGATGTTTTAAGTTGCTAGGGATTCATCAGCAGTACTTGATATACTTCTGCAGGGAATCAGGTCTCTGACTAACTAGCTTACTGAGAATTGTGGGCTGTTAATTTTATCTTAATTCCAATTTTTGACTTTGTTATGCGGTTGTTTGCAGTATGCAGCGAGAACTTTGGATGCCCCAAATATTGTTGATGATAGTAATTTGAATCTGCTGGATTGGAGTGACAGCAATATTTTATCGATAGCACTTGGCAATGCAGTTTACTTATGGGATGCAAACAGGAGCACTTCTTCTGAGCTATTGACAGTGGAGGATGATGATGGCCCAATAAGCAGTGTTAATTGGGCGCCTGATGGAAAACATATTGCCATTGGATTGACTAGCTCTACTGTACAGATATGGGACTCTGCATCCAATCGACAGGTAAAGAATGAAGTCTTTGATATCTACTTTTGTTTATTTGTCTTCAAGTGCAACCTTATTAACATGGTAGTGTTATCACATTGAATGCAGTTGAGATCCTTGAAAGGTCATCATGGCC
>MU225350.1:511174-527535 GCA_018584345.1 Thuja plicata
GCTCTAGTTGGTTTCTTGGCATTTTTAGAACCCAGGGGAAGGTTTTATTTTTAGAACCCAGAAATGGGCTTGGGAGCAAAGGAGTCCTTAACCTTAATACTATATTTTTTTATAAGTATATTTTTATATGGTAAATAGTTTCTAAGTGTTTTTATTTACGTTGGAACTAAGCTTTTAATTAAAGAGATAGCTTAATAGAGCATTTTCAAATGTAGAGATAAGTTGAAGAGATTTTTGTGACAATTTGAGTGTCATATACTTAACAAAAAGACTTGACCTTTCATGCAAAGAAAAAATTAGACATTCAATGGCATTTTGTTC
Source organism: Thuja plicata (assembly GCA_018584345.1). Taxonomy (NCBI): domain Eukaryota; kingdom Viridiplantae; phylum Streptophyta; class Pinopsida; order Cupressales; family Cupressaceae; genus Thuja; species Thuja plicata. The sequence goes on from MU225350.1 coordinate 511,496, forward strand.
ATGGCATGGTAGAGGATTGGAGGGTGATGTTGAAGTAATTTGGTTTTCTTTCTAAAATATTGTAAATGTATTGATGAAGCTACTTAGCATGAAGTATCTTGGATTGTGCAGTATGTCTATGAGCCTAAAGGATCTTAATAAATAGTTGATAATATTTCGGTTATCTTTAATATTGAAATATGTCTAAAAGATATGAGCTTTTTATGATTTGTATTTCAATTTTGTAAATATTAATAATGTAAAAAAAATTTAAAAAAAGGTTTTGGAACACATAAATACAATTTTGAAGGTTATAAAGGTCAATCTTAGATCCACAAAATTGATAAATGAACCTTAACTAGAGAAATGAAGATAGTGGTTTGGTCGAATATCCACAAAAATCTTGCTTGGCTCTTAATCTAGACGGAAATAGGGATTCCCACACCCAAGGGCCAAAAATTATTTTTCATTACAGATTTTGAACAAGAAAAAGAGCAGAAAAATGGTAGATTGTGGAGAAATGAAGGAAAAAGAGGCAAGAATGTTGTTGTGGCATCCAAGAGGGGTGGATTCAAGGAAATGAGAGTTTATTTTTATTTTCTTGAAGCTGAATTTGGTGTGTTGATTTTCATTTTCTTGAAGCTGAATTTGGTGTGTTGAAATTGCATTCCCAGAAGTTTGATGGTTGTATTGATGAAGCTAGTTAGCAAGAGTAAATTGTTGTAAATGGTTTATTATCAACTCTTTGTTCTTGTAAGTTAAAGTGTGGGAGATTCTGGATGAAGAATATCTTGGTGTCAAAAGTGTGTATGGTTGCAAATGTTGCAAGTGGATTTTTTTCATGGTTCAAATTTGTGGTGAAAGATCTATTTTTTGTCTAGAATTTTTAAAATCTAGGAAAGTAAATTCATCTAGTGTTGCTTAAAGCTAGTTGTTGAATTTGGGGATTTATAATTTTTTAGAATTTGAGCTTAAAAGTTTAAAGTCTATTATTGGTGAAAAATGATTAATTATTTGAGTTCATCTCAATGAATATGAGAGTTCTCATAAAAAATGATTACATTAAAATTAAAAATAAAAATAAAAAATAAAAAAACTTTAGGTGGCTCTAAATACTTGTTAAGTTGTGGCCTATCAATAATTTTTTACCATATTTTTTGAGTTTCATGATTTTAAATTGTGGGGCTGCAAAAATCAACACTCTTTGATTTGCATCTAGAACTATCACATGCAAACCTACATGAAATTGTGAGGAGAGTATATATGACATTATCTCATAAAAAAATAATATTTGGAAATATATGGTTGATCCCTATCCATCTATAAATTCTTATATCTACTTTATACTTATAGATCCCCTAAATTATGCACCTATTTAGAGAATATATGTCATAGAAAATATAACATGAAAAATTTTCGAAGGCCTTTGAATAAAGTTGTTTGTTTTTGATGATTTGATATAATTTCTTAAGATTATTTAAATATAAAATTCCTCTTTGAAACCCTTGTAGACCTCACAATTATATCGCAACTCAAACAAAAAAGGGATAAAACCAATGACTTCAAATCCTTTATAGTTTAATGGTCTAGATCACTATAAATATAAGAGCAATGCCCAATTCTAAAAATTTATCATCATTATTTTTTTTTGGTGTAAACCTCCTTAGGATGTAATGGCACAAACAAACCACAACAACTAAAACACAACTCTAGATTGGAAAAACAAGAGCTACAAGTGGGTGTATATGAGATACTACAACAATATATTTGAATATACAAACAGTATGGGATAATTGGAGATGAAGTCACATGGTGATTAAGAAACTACAAATCACATGTGATTCAAGTATAACTTGCCGAAAACTCATCTTATTTTAGATGCACATAATGTAAAAGAGTATTTAATTAAACTCAACGATAAAATAATACACCAATAATGATGATTGTAACTCTTGCTAATTGTAACCTTGTTGATTTCATTACAACAATATTCCAAGCCCTTGAGAGTAATAATACATAAGCATCTCTCATCTCCCCCATAGGGGACTAAACACCCATCCTAAGAAACTTTTGAGATAGATATAGAGGGCTACAATCCAATATCTTAGTAATGCTTTCATTCTCCCATCTGATTTTATGCATTGCAATAACATAAATGAAAAATGAATTAAACATAAGACAAGAGAAGACCCATAACATTCTTGTACCAATAAAAATTACCCATATTAACATTACCACCTTGAATTACATATTGATTCAAGTATAAGACAGGTATAGAACAAGATAACCATAATCTACATGCACCAATAAAATTATCTTTTCTAATTTCATAAAACCTTCTCAAATTTTTCCCCCCTCCAAATCATAACCTTAACATTCTCAACCCTCTAAGAGGCAATGGTAATAATTTGTTAAGCCTCAATTTTATCTATGAGAATATTACATTTAACAAAATGCTCATGTCACTCATCATATATCCATCGCCATGATTCTTAAAGGAAGGCTTGCTCGTCTTTCACAGAGAGAACATATTCCTAACCTTGTTAAATATAAGAGAAGATAAGACCTATAACCTTTTCACACCAATAAAACTTACCCATGTTAACACTACCACTCTCAACTACATGTCAAATCAAGCCTAAGATAAGTATAGAAAAATATAAAACTGATAACATCCATACACCAATAAAACTTCTCCACTAATTTCACAGAACCTTCTAAAAAATGTTCACATTTCAAATCATTACCTTATCACTCTCAACCATCTAGAGACAAATTATCAAACACTTATAGCACTAGTCATATATCCACTACCATCCATCTAGAGACAATTAACAAAATATTCAAATCACTAGTCATATATCCATTGTCATCTATCTAGAGACAATTAACAAAACACTCATATCACTAGTCATATATCCACTACCATAATTCTGAAATGCAAGATTGCTTGTCACCTTGGTGTAGAAGTAAACAGGATCAAGGGATGTGAGGATTTTCTGCCTTAATGCAGGAGCTCTTATCTCATACACCCAGTTTATTTGACCTTGTTGAATCATCGGAACCACACCAACAAGCAGTAGACAAAGGGGTAAAAGCACAATAATCTCTCACCCTTTTACAAAGGAAAAGGTTAACAACACCAAAAATGTAAAACTTCAAGGGCATAAAATTCACATTTCTGTTGAGAATTTTAAGATGATGTTGATGACATGTAACTGATTGAATGTTTGACAATGTTAAGTTGAAGATAATGCAAGGCATTAAATCAATTAATGTATTGTATTGTCATTGATGTCAACTTGATATCATTTGTATGGTCATGTACATAATGCCAAAGACTTCAGAGAACCAAAGGAACAAAGGTTATGCTTTCAGCAATACATAAAAGTCAAGAATTCACTAAGTGACAAACAACACCAACAGAGTGCACACCGACGGTCAGAGCAAAGAAGAACAGTCATAGTGATACTCGACGATCAGAAGTATAGTGTTGCCTGATGAAGAAAAACCACAGGATGCCTGACAAGAAAAATTAGAAGGTTGCTCAATGAGCTAAAGAGAGTGTTGCCCGACAAGTAAAATTCCAATGATGCCCGACAGACAGAGCTCACGAAGCTAACCAGAGTCTCACCGACAGAACTGTTAGTTGTCATTGACGACTAACAGCAGTGGTGACCGACAGAATAGAGAGTTCAGAAAATGACAAAATATCTAGCTGGCAGAGCTAAAAATAGACTTAACGGGTTGTCTACTTTGTTTTATTCAACCAGAGTTAAGTGATTGATTTAAAGATGATTTGTACAGTTGGCAAGAAGATATCTACGAGACAAATCAGGAGTTATGCTTTAAATCTAATTGGCTAGATTGTTTTTCATGCCAAGAATCAAGAATCAAGAATCGAGAAACAATGAATATCATGTCTATATAAGACATAAGATTAATTCATTTACTAATGGGATTAAGGGGAGTGAATAGAAAGAGGATGCTAAAGATAAATTGATGAAGAACAACTTCATGCAGTCCTGATCAAACAAGCTGAAGGAAGAGCTAAGGAATTCTGCAGACACCGACGAACAACGAGCACAACATCACAGAGTAGAAAGTATGGAGCACAAAGGATTGAATTGATGCATTGGTCAGAGAGGTAATGTACTTAAATAGATATGAAAATCTGCAATTCAAAGTTGCAATATGAAGAGGTCATAGTGTTTTAGTTTAACCATTGAAGCATCAAGTCTCTTAACCGAGTAGGACTTAACAGTCTTCTATATATTGAGGTACATCCCAAGGAGTGCCAAAAAGGTTGATTCATGAAAGTAACATTGGACTTGCCCGATACCTATTGACAGTCTAAGAAGGAGGCTGATTCAAGGATGATAGTAATAGATGCCTGATACTAAGTGACAACCTCTATGTATAAAATCCTCTAACAAGGTTGCACTTAACAGTGTGTTTGTAACCTTTAACAGGGTTGGCTCCTAACAGGGCTCACTTCAAAAGAGTGAAAAATTGGTGTACCAATCCCAGTGGTTTTTCCCTTAACAGGGTTTCTACATTAAAATTCATGTGTTATGTGTGTATGATTCATTTCTTTACTATTTTGTATCTTACATAGCTAACTCTGGATTGATCAGTATAGTCTACTTATTTACTGAGTTTCGGTAAATAGTTATATTGCTTATTGGTAATCAAGAAAGAATAAGGATTGACAAAGCAAACTGACACACAGTTAATTATTATTAGTATTTCATGGCATGCATCTTGTAGGGACATAATAATCTAAGGTATATTGATTAGTGGCTAATTTTGAAGCCACTAATTCACCCCCCCCCCTCTTAGTTATTAATAAAAATTGGTATCTGAGCTTGTGTGCTTAGAAAGGAAGGTTTCAAGACCTAAGTCAAGATCACAAGATGAATAGACGAGATGTGCCCAAGTTGAACAAAGACAAATTTGCTTCATGGAAAAGCAGGATAAGACTCCACTTATCAAGTATTGGTAATTATGTTACTCAATTCCTAAATATTGAATATGTGTTTCCCACAGGAGTATTGACAGTAGATCAATTGAGAGAGAAGCATGAGCACAACTGCATGGTTATAGAGCTTTCTTCCTCACTCTCTGATGCTGAATTTGACTATGCCAAAGATTGCAAAAATGCAAAGAAGATGTGGGACAAGCTGAAGCTTGTACATGGAGGTGATACAAATGTTCTGAGAGCCAAGGCAGAAAGCCTTAGAGGAAATTTTGATGATCTCAGAATGAAAGAAGGAGAAAACATCACACTATCAAGAGCTATGAGTCGATATTACAATGTTTCAAGATCTATCACTTTGTTGGACTTATGTAGCTTAAAATAGAATCAAGGAGAATCCTTTGTTACTTTCTTGCAAAGGTGGAGACAAAAATGCTCTTGTTATTCTAGAACTATTCCTGACAATGAAAAGATTGGCATTCTTGTTAGCAACTTGAATCCCGAAATGCGGTATGAAGTTAAGAAAATGGTTTTTGATTCATTTGACACCATGGTTGAAACTGCATGTAGAATTGATGATGTTTTAAGAGAACAAGGAATTTTGACTAAGCATGGAAATAACAACAACAATGGTCAAAACAACAACAACTCTAACAAGGATAAAGGGAAGAACCAACATTGGAATAGGAATAAACAAGTAGTTAATGATGGAGTTGTGGATTCCTCCCAACCTAAAGATCAACCTGTGCTCCACTTATCTATTACTATTCAAGCTACGAAGCTCAATACATCCACTCAACAAGAAAGTAAGCCAAGCTACCAAGGTAAGCCTAAGAGTGAAAAGCGTCAATTTGCAAAACTTGGTGAGTCATATGAGCAAATTTTAAAGAAATTTATTGATAATAATATGGCACATCCTCGTGATGCTGCAAATTTTTGTATACCAAAAGTTAAACCACATTGGTGGAAGGAGAAATCCTATTGCGTATTTCATAATGGTATTGGACATGACGTTGAACATTGTTGGAGACTTAAGCATATCGTTCAAGATCTCATTGAGAATGGACAACTTACAATAGATGGATTGAACACAAACACCGATCATAAGGCATTCAAGGAACCTTTTCCCAAATATGAAAAGGGGGAAACCCCTAAAGTTAAGAATGGAAAAGCGGAAGTCAATTATACTTGCACAGATGCGGAGAATGTTATCAATATGCTTGAAGTTGTTGAAGAAAATGTTAATATGATGAGTGGCAGAGATCCTTATGGTTATGATCTAGATGAAGACTCTCCTCCTATTTTTGACAAAGAACCTGTTGTGGTGCTAAGGGGTCCCAACTCTAGAAGGTCGTCTCAAGCCCTTAATGTTGTTACCTGAAGTCAAGGTCTCATTTTCATTAGAGGACCCAATTCAAGTCAATCCAGTAAACCCAAGAAAGTGGTGTCCAAGCATGTCACCTTGAAACCAGCTGTTAATCCTAAGTCAAACTACAATCTTATGAATCAATTACAGAGAACCCCCACTCAGATTTCGATCTTTGAGCTCTTAGATTTATCCCCTAGACATAAACAAATCCTTATGGATGCTTTGCACATGGAAAATGTCCCCAAAAACTTAGATATTGATCAATTCCAGAATATGGTTAATCACATTGCTACACCTCATTTCCTTTCATTTTCAGAAGATGATGATAAAGCTTTGAGCCATCCGCACAATCTTGCCCTTCATATTGAGGTTATGATCCATCGCACTCGTGTTAGGCATGTGTTGATAGATGGGGGTGTTGGGTTTAATATTTTTTCTTTTAGTCTTTTGAAAGAATTGGGTTACTCTGAGAAAGTTATAGATACCAAAAAAAGGATTACTATCAAAGCCTATGATGAGGCAGAAAGAAGTTCCAAGGGGTTGGTTGTCCTTCCTGTTAGGATTGGCCCTGTTGAAAAAGACATTGTATTTCAAATAGTTGATGCTGGACCCCTTGCACATAATATCTTACTTGCTAGACCATGGATTCATGATATGCAAGCAGTGTCATCTACCTATCATCAATGTGTTAAGTTCCCCTACAATGGAATAGAGATTTGTATACCTGGGAATAACACTTTATTTGTTAATTCAATTTCAGCAAGGGCTCATGTTCCCCTCAATAGAGAAGCCAAAGATTTTGATGCAACCTTAGCTAAATGTAACGAAAAGCTTAAAATGATAGACCTTGGTATGGGGGGGTATCAACTCAACTCCCTCACAACATTACCAGTTTCACCTCGGTCTTATGGAAAACCTTCAAAAGAAAAGAAACCTTCCTCTTCAGCTATGACTTTATTTGGCAAATTTGTAGAATCATTAGTGCCTATCCAAGATGAGAAAGAGGAAAAATTTGTTAGAGACTGGATCTATAGAGAAGAAAAATACATGCACAATGAGAAATTCTCTCCTTCTCCTAAGGCTTACGGAAGTAGGTATACTTTTGTCAAAAAGATGGGTTATCCTGGATATGGCCCTCTTAATCACAATTTGGATGCTAGGTCTGAACCTCTTGATCATGCAGAATTTGGACACAAGACTAAGAAGCCAGTTGCCCTAGGATTTGAGAATTGCAACAAGCGTACTAATCCTCTCTTTGAAAAGTTGGATAGTGATGATGAACCAGAGTATGTACCTAATTTGACAAATCAGCAGGATATGTGTGAAGATTGGGTCCCTTCCACTACTCTCCTTTGGGGAGATCTAGATATTTCAGTCACCCATACATCAGCTACAACTTTAGAACAAGAATCAAATTTAGAAGATCCTTTGAGAGAGCGCCAACGAAGGAATCTTGTTCGTTTAATGGAAAGAGAAAGTGCTAATTTTGATGAAACTGGACCTTGTACATCATGATGTCCCAAACCTTCATGGTGTAAGAATCCTAGTCGTAGTTCAGATACAAATTCTAATGAGTATGAATGGGACTCTTTTTCAAAGCCCTCCACAGTTGATAGAGATCATATTGATGTTATTCACACTTTCAGTTCTCAACTCGAGGTAGCCAATCAGTCACATGTAGGATTAGAGGTTTTGAACCCACATGTTGCCTTAGTGGATGATTCTTTTCTTGTTAGGATGAATCTTGATTTGGGTAGCTTAGAGGGATACTTGATAGACTTTAACTCTTCGGTCACCAGCAATAATATCATTCACATTTATAACCTTGAACCAGTCATTGACTTATCTCTTGTTCATCCTGACCTTATTGAATGGTCCCAACGCCATCAAGAACCTGAGCTTTTAACATTCAAAAATGATTATGAGATAGCTTGTTATCTAAATGCCATTGAACCCATAGTCTCTTTTACCAGTGAACCAAATACTAGTATGATAGAGCCAAACATCAAGTACCTTAGTCACAAGATAAAAAGAAAAGAAAATCAAAAGAATAGGTATTCTGATGGCGAAAACCACTGTGTGGCGGTGTCAGAACCAAAAAAAGTAAAAAGAAATGATGTATCTAAAGGTGAAAACCTCTCTAAGGCACCTAAGGATGAGGTACTTGACCATCTCCCCAGCTGTTTTCAGTGCTTATTGAACCAACACAAGTAGTTAATTTGGGTATAGATGAGGCTCCACAAATAGTACACTTGGCTGAGTCCTTGTCACCAACAAAAAAGAAGCTTACACTAAGTTCTTACAGAAAAAGAAAATCAATTTTGCATGGATTTATTCAAATATGCCAAGGTTGGACATTAATCTTATCATGCATCAATTATCTATATCTCCAAATGTCAAACCGGTTAAACAAAAACTGAGGAAGATGCATCCTCACATAGCTCTTCTAGTCAAAGAAGAATTAGAAAAACTCCTTGGTGCAAAATTTATAAGAGCTATTGCCTATGCTAAATGGATATCAAACATTGTACCATTTCCAAACATGACAAATCCATTCAAGTTTGTACAGATTTTAGAGATCTCAATAGAGCATGCCCAAAGGATGACTTTCCACTCCCCAATATAGGCATGATAGTGGATATGACTGCAAGTTATGAGATTTATTCTTTGATGGATGGTTTTTCTGCGTACAATCAAATTAAGATAGCTCCTGAAGATCAAGAAAAGACTGTGTTCACTTGTGCATGGGGTACCTATTGTTGGAACGTTATGCCTTTTCAATTAAAAAATGCAGGAGCCACTTATCAAAGAGCTATGACAACTATTTTTCATGACATGATGCATAAAAACATGGAAGATTATGTGGATGACACCTTGGCCAAGTCTAAACAAAGAGATACACACTTAGACAATTTAGAAGTCATTCTGGATTGCATGGAACGATTTCAACTAAGGCTAAATCCTCAAAAGTGTGCATTTGGAGTCACCTCTATAAAATTGCTTGGTTTTATCATCAGCAAAAGGAATAGAGGTGGACCCTGAAAAATTTCAAGCAATCATAGATATGCCACCTCCTAAAAATGTTAGTCAAATGAGGATTTTTCAAGGACATCTTTAATCTATAAGGAGATTCATTTCACACCTGGCAGATAGAGCTCAACCCTTCAACAAGAACTTACACAAAGGAGTCAAATGTGTTTGGAATGAGGATTGTCAAAAGAGCATAGATCAAATTAAGAAGTACTTGGCAAATCCTCCTATTTTAATGCCTCCTATCCCAAGGAAAACACTTATTTTATACATTTCAGTGACAAAATCTTCCTTGGGGGCATTACTAGCTCAACTTGATGAAAATGGGAAAGAAAGAGCAATATACTACATCAGTCATACTATTGTCTCATATGAGGTTAAATACACTAGCATTGAGAAAGCTTTCCTTGTTGTTGTGTTTGCTTCCCAAAAGTTGTGATATTACATGCTTGCGCACACTATACACCTCATAGAAAAAATAGATCCACTCAAATACTTGCTAAGTAAGGCTTCCCTCACAGGTAGACTTGCTAAATTGATGATGATACTTTCAGAATTTGACATAGAGTATATTGAGCGAAAAGCAATAAAAGGGAAGGCCATCGCAGACCAATTGGCTAATTTCCCATTACAAGATAATGCACGTATTCAATTTGATTTTCCAGATGAGCACCTCATGTACATGACTGAAAGAACATGGAAGATGTTCTTTGATGGATGTTTTATGAAAAATGGTTCAGGAGCTAGTGTGTTGTTTATTTCTCCTCATCGGTACACGATTCCTAAGTCTTATAAATTATTGTTCCCATGTACAAACAAAATTGCTGAGTATGAAGCTTTAACAAATGGACTTAAGATGGCCATAGAATGGAGAATCACAGAGTTACACATCTATGGGGATTCACAGCTGATAATCAACCAAGTTAATAATGAATATAAAACAAAACATGAGAAAATGGTACCTTACAAGAACATGGTTGATTCCTTGAAACCATACTTCACATTTTTCACATTTCAGCAAATCCCTAGAGCAGAAAACAAAGCAGTTGATGCTATGGCTACACTTGCTTCACTCCTTGTTGGCGAACAGATTTGTCTTCTTCTTTTAAAATGGAAATGGATAAAGACTCTATGTTTTTTGAAGACAAATGATTCATCAACAGTTGGGTAAGCATAGGAAATTGCTTCCCTCTGAATTTCTAAGGTTCAGCTTCCTTCTGAGATATTCAATGAATTACAGACATAAAAGTAAATCTATACACCTTTAACCAGAAAGTGTAGAAGGAACACTCAAATACGCTTGGGTATTGAGGCAAAATTACAAAATCAGCTAATAATTGAAATAACCATGAAGTGAACAGAAATCTACTAACTACTTCTAAATCAAACAACTTACAAAATAACCTAAGAAAGACAAGCTATAAAGAAACTGGGAGTGACTGAATATAAATAACACATGCACAGATTTAAATGTATCAATTCTAAAAGAAATCACATACATTCCAGATTTTGATTCAAAGATCTAAACCATAACATGCATCTGTATATTCATATATTAATCAGATCAAAGTCTAATAAAAAATTGGTCACTAGCTATTTCAGAAAATCTAGAAAAGTCTATGCTAACTACTTACTCCAAAACAAAAACTATCTATTTTCTCCCTTGATTTTCTAACCCTTTTTCAGTTTAAATTTCCCCTATCAATAGTCTTACATCCGGGAGAGCCTCCAGAAAAACCTAACCTCTCAGACATCAAAAGGAAAACCATTTACAACCAGTTACCTAACTAATAAAAATAGAGTTTCAAAGCATGTGCCACTTAAAACATAAAGTAAGGGAAAAAGATGCCTCAAAGATCGCTAACTCCCATCGAGGCCTTCTGACATGGTAGTTTGCATGAGCTTCCAGGATCATAACACATTTGTTAACTCTTGAGCTGGTTGGGAATGTAGGTTCTTCAAGCCTGTCAGCTTCGCCTGAGTCCCATTCTTTTCCCACCTTAATTCCCTAATTCCCTCCGCCTGCTTCGGCAATCGACCTCTATTCAACAGCAACATGGATTTCACATTCGCAATTCTGGTGAAGTCCTGAACTGTCGGCGCCTCATTTTCTTTGAGAGTGTTCATGGCGTCTGTGAAGATCTTTACCATGGCATATGTGTCTCTGTTACCTCCATCAATCTGCAAAATACTTGAGGGGTTCACTATCTTAATATCTTTTAGGGCATCCGCGTGCATATCCATCACTTCTTTTTTGATCGCTTTGGCTTGAGAGATTGCAGCTTTAAACATTGTATTTTTTCATCCGAAGGCCTGCTTTAGAATAAACACCATACAGGGGTCTACTAATTTCATTGGATTTTCAGCTAAGAATTGAATCACACCATAGTTTTCTATTTCTTGAACCTTTATGACAATTGTTGCGCACTTTGTTTGTTCCATTTCCCAACTAGAACTAAGGTTTGAACCTCACCAAGTAATGTTTCTCCATTGAGGCAAGTAGATATAAACTCATGGATAAAAGCACTACCTTCATTGATGACATTGTTTATCCAAGACTTCATAATCTCTACCAGAACCTTCCCTTGCTAAATTTGTTTAACTAGCTTTTGGCTTTCAACTGAATTCGGATCGAAATCCTATGAAGACTGAGCTAGAGGCAGAACCCCATCATCAGCAACTGAGGAAAGGAACTCAGCCATGGTGGAGACTAGCTATTTTAATTTCCATTTCTCTTTCCCATCTTTTTGCGACTGCTCGAGCATATGATCGGCTGAGAACTTAAATAGGTGATCCCTAGAATCCCTGTTTAGAATACCAAGTTCCATTTTTGTGATCTCAAAATCTTTAGCCTCTAGTTCTTGAATTCCTTCTTTAGGCTTGAAAGTGGCTATTTTTGCAATCACCTTTCTAGTTGACAGATCAGTAGATAACCTAGCATCACTCTTCACTCTCTTTGCTTTGGGATTTTGGGTAGCATACTTGGTAACAATCTCTTTTACAGGAAGCAAAATGGGTTTATAGCTCTTCCTCTTATTCACCAATTTAGTAAGCCAAGGTGGGACTGAACTAGTGACTATCTGATTATCGGGGGTTTTTGCAGGAGTATCCTCAACCTGAGGTACCTCTGTATTCATAATAGAAGTTTCATGTTCTTTTACTTGTTGATCTGGAGATAATGAAATATCATCATCATTGATCTCAACATCCAGGTATTCGAGTCCTAAAGCTATCATCTGAGACCATTTCTCTGATCTTGTTCTCGGTCTTGATCTTGGTGCAGTCGGGTTCTTGCTGTAAATCACCTTTTTCTTGGGAGATGAAATTTTACCTGCATTTGGAGCCACAGGAGATACATTAGATGAGGCATGCTTCATTTTCACTAGGGTTGGTTTTGCACAATGCTTTTCAAGAGGGGGGTTCACAACTCTCTCCTTCTTTTTTGTTAACCAGCTTTCTGTGACCCCAAAGATGGTTTAGGCCCTCAATTTTATATCATCTTCTTCTTTCCTATTCCAATCTATGTCCGGGGGAACTTTTGCATCCACATTGTTAGCCTCTGAACTTGTGGTTTCAGAACAGTCTTCTTCCACATCTTTAATATCAAAGTTCAACTGCAACATCTTGATCTGTGGGATTACAAGCCTGGAATGATCTCATTTCCAGATTAATTCCTCATCTCTGAGATCTTCCCATAGGTCTTCCAGGTGCGAGCTGGGGGAAGGATAATTACTTAGACTTAAAACCTGCCTGGCGAAGCCCTTATTGTCAAAACCCCTTCTTAACTTATAAAACTACAAGTGAAAGTTCAACAAGTTGCTTCTTATCACCGAAGCATCCATCATATTATTACAGGTTATATTACCAATTTTAACTGGGAACAGGGAGGGCCATTTTTCTTCTGGCAGAGCATTTTTGATGACTACAAACAATTGCCTGCAAACTTCTACCAAAATAAAATAGTTGAAAGCGAACCTTGGGAGCTTGAGAGGTTCATCATCAAAGCCTCCAATCCGAACGTAGGTGAAACATGGTAATTGGATATATAGGCTACCATAGGTTTGAATTAGTTTCCATGCCTCCAATGAAACTCTTTGGTTTGGGACCCCTGCCAATTGTTGACACAGTTTACCTAGGAAAACATCATGAACTTTCCTATAATTTTCCAAAATTTTATCTTTCCTTAACAAAGGACAGTACTCATAAATTAAAATATCTTCATTCCAAGGGACATGTCAGATGGTGGACAAATCATGCATGCACGTTAGGCAATATATCAAATAAGAAGACATAAAGAATTCCTTCCTAATGGTCTGAGCTTGTTTGAGTTGGTCTCTCAAGGAACTAGCAATGATTTCAGCCCAATCAATATGTTGACCCCCTTCCAAGATAATTTCTATAAAATGAAACATCCACTCCTCGTAGAAAAGAACTTGTTCTGAACCTTTGATCCGGTGAAGTAACACTATCACATCGTGAATAAGGGATTTCATGTGATCTTTAGTGAGCACTTTAGGCAAATGAGAGCCGCCTTTGTAAATGGTTTGAGTCCACTTCCTAGCTACATGGCTCCGGTTTTTATCTTCATTTTCTTTGTACTGAGCTAGGGATTGAGTGGGTGTAAAACTGACAAAAGACTCTTCTGGGATTTTGAAAATAGCCATAGTAGTCTCCCTATTGACAGGCATGAGGGTTTGGCCTTCTGCATTCAAAATGCACTTGGATTTAATATCATATCTGTTAATACATTGTTGAAATAATTTTGGGCATACAACTGATGGCGGGAATGTTGCGGCTTCTAATAACCCACTCGACAGGAATTCTAGGCTATGGTCCTCCGCTGCACGGTTTGTGTAATCCACTGTCATTTTTTCTACTGGAGCCCCTAGTAGGTCTATTTCTGAGATAATAGGAGCTCTACACTGCATATTTCTAACATTCCTGAAGAAATGTAAACTGGACTTCATCTTCTCTTTAGAAATATAAACCCAGATGACCCCCCCTCTTGAATCAATATATTAAATAGCAACAGGAAAAAAGAAAAGGCTTCAGGAGCTACCTGTTTTACGTAGACTCGGAACAAATTCTTCTCCATAGCCGAGACTCCGCAAAAAAATAATAGGAAAAAAGAACTTACAGAGCTGTTTATATTTTCAAAATAATTCCCAGAAAGATCGACTTTAATGAGCATAAGTTGGGAGCATTAAATTTTAATGATGTGAGTCGTAATGACTCAGTAATAAGGCATCCTTGGAATCCACCACCGTTAATATCATTATTAATCATACCCCAAATGATATCTTCTGCTCGTGCTAAAAATCTTATTAAATGTCATCCCAAATCTTATTGGAAGTTCACCCCGTGGTTCCTGTCAAATCAAAATTGCCCCTCTTAAAACTTAACCATTATTACGCCGCTAGGTCACATCATGGGTCCCATCAATCATTTTTCACTTGATGACTCTTCCCGCAATCTATCTCTGAACCTCTTCGAACTACTTTGAGCCGGAGTTCAAAGAGGTTCAAAGTGGTTCGCCTCCATAAGGTGACATAGGTCGGGGCCCGCCTGCAGAAAATAGATGTTAGAAGATAAAACATTCATTGAACCACTTTGAACTACTTTGAACTGGAGTTCAAAGAGGTTCAAAGTGGTTCAAGTAAAGATTGAGCCTTGTAAAGGATCGGTCTGAGAACAGCTGAACTTGAACTTGACAAATTTGAAGGGGGAAATGTGCTAGAAGGGTTACCGCAAGGGGATACTTTCAAGGGAACACGCTAAAGAGCTTCAAATTAAAGAATTATCAAGGGTCTTTGACACTTCAACAAAGGTGACTCTAACTGACCCTAACACTCCTTCAGCTAGATCAACATGAATCCAAATTTGAATTCCTGGTGGAAGAGCTACATCACCCTATTTTTGACTCCCAAGAAAGCCATGTCATTTGTACCCTTGTTGGTCACGAGCCATCCCGTTATGGTGCCATTTACTCATATCTTTGTGATGGTATTATTTCTGAAACCTTTAACCAATCTGAACGCAGAAACCTTACCCAAAACGCCTCTCGCCATTCCCTTATCGCTGGTGATTTGTATAGGAGAGGTCTAGATGGAACACTTCTTAGATGCTTAGAAAAGGAGGAATCTGATCAAGCGTTAGTTGACATTCACAAGGGCATCTATGGGGGACATTCCAATGGTCTTGTCATGGCCCGAAGGTTGCTTAGGGCAGGGTACTATTGGCCCACAATGCAGATTGATGCAGTAGCTTTTTCAAAGTTATGTGAAAAGTGTCAAAAACATGGTAACTTGATACATGCTCCAGGAAGGGAGCTCATTCCTTCTATATCTCATTGGCCATTTCAGCATTGGGCCTTTGATCTTGTTGGGCAGATTCACCCCAACTCATCGGGTGGACACAAGTTTATCATCATTGCTACTGATTACTTCACTAAATGAGTCGAAGTCCCACTTTCTGTTGCCTCAGGCAAGATAGTTTCTCTATTCATTTTGAACCATATCATCTGTCGATATAGAGTTCCTTCCAAGATTATCACTGAAAACGGAGGCCAGTTTAAAAATAAGGACCTTAAACAACTCTGCAAGAAATTCAAGATTAAACAACATTGGTCCTCCATTTACTTCCCGCAAGGAAATGGTCAAGCAGAGGCATCAAACAAAACCATTC